>JZKD02S0198551.1:12095-22393 GCA_000966675.3 Picea glauca
ATCTTGTTGCATGGAAAAAGAAAGTGGAAAAGGCGAGGAGGATCTTGTTGGAGGGAGTACGAGACCACATTGTCTCAAGCCTCCATGGGAAAGTCACACCATATGCAATGTGGAATACTTTGACAAATATATTCCAAAACAACAGCGACCATAGGAAATTGGCGCTCAAAGATAAACTTAGGAAGATCAAGATGGAGAAGGGAGACTCCATTCCAAAATATCTCACGAAGTTTGTCCAATGTCAAGATGAGATGGGGAGTGTGGGAATAACATTCGTTGATGATGATTTGGTGAGCTTGGCTCTCCTAGGACTTCCCAAAAATTGGCACAGTTATCAAGACTCTGTCAATGGAAGGGATAAATTGCCAGATTGGGAACGACCATGGTCGAATTTGGTGCAGGAGGAGTTCAGAAGGAACATCAGAGATGGATCTTCATAAAAGAATGATGATTAAGAGGATTGTTCTTTGGTTTCTAGGGAAAGGAAATGGAAGGGGAAGAAATTCCATTCAAAATCTGAGTCTAAAGGCAAGAAGATGGATTTGGCCAAAGTAAGTGTTTTCACTGTCACGAACATGGGCATCTTGCTACTAACTATCCACGGAAGAAGAAGAACAAGAAGGTTGTTGGAGATGCAGTTGGTGAGGCCCTTGCCTCGCAATTTGAACTTGAATTCTCCTTGATCGCATGCATGGTGTCAATTTCATTGGGATTGGTGTGGTATTTGGATAGTGACGCTTCCTTCCACATGATGGGAAATAAGGAGATTTTCAGTGACTTGGAGGAGAAAGATCTCAAAATGCATATAGATATGGGAGACGATGGATGATACAGTGCGACTGGCATTGGTACTATTACCTTTCAGAGGGAGTCAGGTAAACCATTTCAATTGAAATATTTTATGTATGTTCCAGGTCTTAAGAAAAAATTGGTCTCAATCGCAATGTTGGAGGACAGAGGCTATGACGTTGTTTTCAACAATGGAAAATATTTCCTGCGACATAAAACAATGGGTCAAGTCAAGAAGATAGGGATTTGAGTTAAGAATCTCTACAAGCTAGAGGTAGATGGCTGCGCTGCCATGATGGGCAAGGCAGAAAAAGTGGTGAGTCGGGATGAGGGCGAATTATGGCACAGGCGATTGGGCCATCTTCATCATGGAGCCTTGAAAATCATGCAACAAATATCTATTGGACTTCCAATGGGAACACTTGCTTAGTTAGATCAGTGCAAGGGTTGCACCATGGGGAAGTATGTAAATTCCACCTTTCATGAAAAGGAGAACCATGCTTTGGTGATTCTGGAGAGAATTCACACAGACTTGTGTGGACCATTCTCGGTTTCTTCAACAACAAAACATAAGTATTATGTTATTTTTGTTGATGAATTTTCACGTAAATGATGGATCTTCTTCATGCAGAAGAAGGATCAAACATTCTCAAAGTTCTATGAGTTTAAAGCAATGGTGGAGAAATATTCGGGGAAGCAAGTGAAGGCTCTGAGGCATGATAATGGTGGAGAATACATCTCTAACGAATTAAAATACTTCTGCAGCAAAGAAGGAATTCAAAGAGAACTCATAGTGCCTCATAACCCACAACAAAATGGGGTCGCAAAGAGGAAGAACGGCACAATTGTAGGTGTAGCACGAGCGATGTTGCATGATCAGGGCCTACCACTGCGGTTTATGTGAAAAACCATTTTCCTCATAGATTACTTGGCATGAGTACACCTGAAGAAGCTTTCACTAGTAAGAAACCTGATGTTTCTCATTTTAAGATTTTTGGCTCATCTATTTATGTGCATGTGACCAAGAATACCAAGAAGAAGCTGGAGTCGACTGCTGAAGTTGGGATATTTGTGGGGTACACACAAACACCCCATAATTATCGTGTGTATTTTCCTAACAGTAGATGATTTTTATGTGACGGGATATAAAATTCGATGAGGGGAAAGCCATGCGGTTGTCGCTTGAGAGGAAGCTAGACTTGCATGAAGAGGAGGAACTATTGGTTCCCAAAAATGAGTCTCAAGATGTGGATCATCCACATGAGGAGGTCCATGGAGTGGAGGAAGCCACTCATGCATATCCATCCATCAAAAATGGCAAAAAGCGCACCACGGAAGCTAATAGATTGAGACTAGATGTTGCACAGAATGTAGGAGCCCCTACTTCACAGCGCAGACAAAGACAGTCTCTTGATCGATTTACTAGATACATGGCTCTCATGAGAAAATGTATTGTGACTGAACCATCTTCCTTTCAGGAAGTAGTGCAGGATCCCACTTGGGTTGATGCAATGGTGGAGGAGTATGACTCCATTATCAAAAACAGTGCATGGGAAATTGTCCCAAGACCAGTCGACAAATGAGTGGTAGGTTCGAGATGGATCTACAAGAATAATATTTTAATCATTGTTATTTATGTTGATGATTTAATACTGACTGGTGATGAGCAGCTGATACACTCATGCAAGGAGAACCTTGAAAAGGAGTTCGAGATGAAGGATATGGGCCTTCATCATTATTTCCTTGGATTGCAATATGGCAGCAAGATGGTGAAATTTTTGTGTCTCAAGGAAAGTATGCAAGGGAGATACTGGGTAAGTTTAGTGATGTAGACCTGCAGCCCTTGGGCCGAGATCCTCTCACAGGATCATTTCAAATCTTCCCTGAGCTGAAGCGGCTCTTTTGGAACCCTATCAGAACCTCAACATTCGATCCACAGGTCATTCAACTTCCCCATGGCCTCCAACACGACCTCGACATTTTTCTAAAAAAGGGATTTCAGATTTCGAGACTCCGCGAGTCCTACTGTTGAGAGTCTTTTCCCCCCCAATCCTCCGAAACCTAATATGCCAAAATTCCAAATATCAAAATAGGCTTTAGCGACAATTAGTCCTGGCCCACATCTCATCCATGTGACCGCTTCCTTCATGATCGCAGTCTAACTCTGAAGGTATGTCATATTTCACGACTTCAGGACTTTCGATGTCAAGTTCCCGGCTCCTGCTCCTCAGAATAGCTGAAAAGTCGATCTCCGAAATGTCAAAATTCTTGGCTACTTTCTCCTCCAAAGGATGTGTATCATTTCGTGACTTCAGGACTTCCAATGTGAAGTGTTCCGACTTTACGTCTGCGGGATCCCCAGAATGTCGAATCCTGATATCTCGATACCAGGTGTGACCACAGCCCCACTCCTATCTATGTCACATTTTGTGACTTTGGGGTTTTCATCCCCAAGAGCTCGGATTCCTTGTCTCTAGGACTTCTGAAATCCCAATCCTTGGTATGCCGAAATGTCGGCTTCCTATCGCGTCCCTTCAACACTTCGGGATTTCGTGCTTCAAGACTTCGCGATCTTCATTGCAACCCTTTGCTCTGCTCTCATCTATGGGATCCTTGGCATGTTGAAACTCGGTATAACCATTTCGAGGATTTTCCTAATGCCTTGATCACCGCCACGTGTCCTCCTGTTGGGCGGTCCCGATATTCTAGGTGTTTCGGGACTTGCAACCCCAATGGCACTGATCCCTGGTCTTTTGAACTCTTGGTAGTTCCCTGATCACTGCAACGTGTCCTCCACAGATGGACGGCCCTGATCACTTCGGGACTTCGCAAGTTGCGAAGTCAAAGACTCCCCCGTTCCGCTCTTTCATGCCCGAATCCATGAAATATGAGGATCTTGTGACACATGTCCTCCGTAGATGGATGGCTCTGATGTCTTTGAGACTTCGTGAGTCAGGACTTCCTCTTTCCCAAACTCCTACCTCTCTATCTCCCAATATCTGAAACCCCAATGGGTCCTCAGATTACCTGCACGCATCCTCCGAGTGATGGATGGTCTTGATTCCTTCGGGACTTCGTGGATCGGGAGATCACGATGCAGCGATTCCACGACCCCTTGATGCTCTGATCCCCGAACTCCAAAATCTCGATGTGTTCGTTGTTTTGTAACTTTGATGAGCCTCTTCTCAACTCATATGCAAGATTAACTTGTGCGCACCTTCTCCCAGATCTGATGGCTATCGGCTATCTAGGCTAGATCTGATGGCCGAGATATATTCTCTTCCATTACACTCTTCTGCTGCTCCTGGACATGAAACTTCAACGGTCTTGATCTCATCCTCTGCTCGATATGACGGCAGTTGTAGCTCCTCGTTGAGCTTACGCTCCTTCTTCTTGAACCTAGAAGATTTTACAATTATCAAAGGCCTCGACCTTTGTCCCCTGCTTCAAAGCCTATATCCTAGGCTCCCGCCTGTATTCTAAGGCGCCGTCCCTCCTGAGATTTTTCCTCCTTGGACATTTCTCTGTTCCAAAACTCAAAGGAGTTCTCCCTGTGCACTCTAGCACCTACTCAATGCCGTCCTGACAGAGCTTCTTCAGAATCCCTTAGTAATTATGTCAGTCTTGTGCCCTCTTGCACCAACTTAATGCCCACCTGACAGAGTTTCCATAATCCTCAGTGATTTTGTCTTCTTAATGAACTCGAAATAGAGTTCTCCTAATGCATCATGTGCATTCGCTCGATGCCCTCTTGGCAGAGCCTTACAAAATTCTCAGAAATTTTTTCTTCTTTGTGCCTTCTATGCACCTGCTCAATGCCCTCCTGGCAGAGCTTCTACAGAATCCCTCAATGATTCTAGTCTATCCTGTGCTCTCTTCTACACAATCTTACCTCCAAGGTATTCAGCAACCTTGAGGATTCTCCTTGAGTCAGTAACTTCAGTTGGTGCGCCCTCGTAGCATGTCCTTGCCCAAATTCCACAGAATTCAGGAGTGCATTTATGCACTACCTTTCAGAACCCACAACGTTATGTCACACCCTCTTGGCATGAAGCCTCAAAGAACCCCAAACCTGAAATCAAAGAACCCACAAATAGAAGAACCTATCTGTCCCTGCAAGTGCACATCTACAGCATATAAAGAACACACAAAGACATTCATAAACACATAAAGACACATAGAAAATCATGCAGGAAATCTGCTCTTTATATTAATATGAAATGCCTCCTTTACAAGGTGTTCTTGAGCTCAGACTTTGACAAAGTCTCAGCTCCTTCTCTCCTCCACTCTAACTCTCGCAAAGCTCTCCTATCTATTGACTCTACTAACTCTCTAGACTCTACCAACCAACTCAAAATAATATCTAATATCTTTTTACAAAGAGGGGCTCCTCGAGCTCTTCCCTCCATCCTTACCAACTCTCATTAATTACAATGAATTACATTGAATGGGCCATCTAATCCGAATCAGAGTTAGATCCCCATGCTATCAGCCATTAAAGGCATCACTAACTACAGCCTACTTAAAGGTACGGATTTGGCTCTACCATCCTTACAAAAATTTAATACAACTTCCAAATTCAAAATTTGAAACGAGAGGGTTGTGCCTCTCCATCTTCATTGAATGCGCATTGTGCTAGCTGGCTGGCTTGGGAGATATGCTCCTACATCATACTCTTGTGCTACAAAAAATTCATGACTCTTGCTCATGAGCTCTCCATCGCAACTGTTGAAATCCTCCTGGATCCCAAACAGTCCTCTAGAGTCGTTCATCTGCTCCACTGCTCTGTTGTTGTTGTTGCTTCCACTGCTCTACTGCTACTACTGTCTCCCTTCTGATCAACTTCCCTTCGCTGGCAGCTTCTACTGATCTGACCATCAGCTTTTGGATTTTCTCAATCTCCTCATCCAGCTGCTTCAGTGGTTGGCTCTGTTTAGGCAGTCTCCTCTACTGCAATTCTTCCTCATCAGTGGGTAGATTTACCAAATCTCCCATGCCATCTTCTTCATCCTCTGTGGCATTAAGTGTCCATTCTGTTGCAAACCTCAGCTTCGCAGTCCTATCATTGAGTTGTTGCTCATCTTTTCTCTGTGACAACTCTGCTACTGCCATATCTCTTTGTGTTGGCTCAAGTCCAACCTCTCCCAGCTGCTCCTTGGGCTAGTATTCTCCTCGTGCATATTCTTCCAACTTCATATGTTGGATGTGAATTCTCTGCACTATCACCCTTCTCTCCAGGTATTCAATCTTCTCACACAGATCAGCAAAGCTCATGATGTCTACCTCGTCTTATTTTTCTGCTACAAGCTCCAATAATGCAGTCTTCTCAGCTTCCTGGCTGAAAATGTTGAGCCATTCCTCAGAATCCTCATCTTCCTCTACTTGGGTAGCCTCTGATGTCTGCTCCATTTATCCAACAGTCACAGCTGGATGTCTTTCCCCCGTTGTTGCATCTACAACACAGACTCTTTCCTCGACTGGTCTTGATGGCAGGAATATCTGAATTCCTCCAATGATCAAAATGTCCTTCTGATCCTTCTCCTCTGTTAGTTGTCCTTGTTGATATGATCTCAGCTCTGACCTCATATTCTCTCCCTTTCCCTCCTGGAAATATGGGATTTCTTTGCTGCCCCCTTAGCAGTCTATGAGAGCCTTGGATCTCATCTTATTTCCCTCTTGGCAACATGAAATTTCCCTGTTGTCCTCTTGACAGTCTATGAGATCCCGCAGTGATCTCATCTCATTGCCCTCCTGGAAATTGGAAATTTATGTTCTTCCCTCTTGGCATTCTCTGCACACATGGAAGTTTCTGATATATTCCAGTGATCTCAGTTCACATACCTGAACCATCTCCTCCTCATCATTCCTGAGGATTTTAGCCTGCCTCGTCCATCCTCTTATCAACCTCTGTTGTCTTTTGGCCACCAATCTTCTGACTGGCCATTTTACCTTCGTCCTGATGGGCCATTCATGCACCCAATGCGATCTTGCATCCTGCTACATCTATAGTGCAAGTTCCTCCATCCTTTTTCTGATCTCGGTGAGCTCTTTATCCATCTCAGCTTTTCTTGGCTACTGATGGATCTTCTTTCCATCGCATCTACGGCCTTTAGTATCCATTTTATACCTTCTACCTGCCCTCCTGGTAAGTTTTCTACTGTCACTCTGCAACCCTGAGTGCTTCCAACATCCCCTACAATCCTCCCAACTGTCTTCTTGACTGTTGCGTACCTGCGAGCAATCACCACAGAGTCTCAATACTTTGCCTTCCTCTGATACCAAACTGATGTGTATCAGAGTACTCTTTCTCCTCTCGCTTCCTCTGCCTACAATATACAAACAGAGTCAAGCTCTAATACCACTTGGTGATGAAGACTTGCATCCCTCGGGCCAAGATCCACTCACAGGATCATTTCAAGTATTCCCTAAGCTGAAGCAGCTCTTTCAGATCCCTATCAGAACCTCAACATTCGATCCACAGGTCCTTCAAATTACTCACAGCCTCCAACACGACCTTGACCTTTTCCTGAAAAAGGGATTTTTGATTTCGGGACTCTGCGAGTCCTGTTGTCGAGAGTCTTTGCCCCCTCGATCCTCCGAAACCCAATATGTCAAAATGTCGAATGTCAAAATAGGATTTAACAACAATTAGTCCTGGCCCACATCTCATCCATGTGACCGCTTCCTTCATGACCACAGCCTAACTCCAAAGGTATGTCACGTTTCGCGACTTCAGGACTTTCGATGTCAAGTGCCCGACTCCTGCTCCTTAGAACAGCCAAAAAGTCGATCCCCAAAATGCCAAAATCCTTGGCTACTTTCTCCTCCAAAGGATGCATCGTGTTTCGTGACTTTAAGACTTTCGATGTGAAGTGTTCATACTTTACGTTTGTGGGATCCCCGAAATGTCAAATCTCGATATCTCGATACCAGGTGTGACCGTAGCCCCACTCCTCTCTATGTCGTGTTTCGTGACTTCGGGGTTTTCATCCCCAAGAGCTAGGATTCCTTGTCTCTAGGACTTCCAAAATCCCAATCCCCGGTATGCTGAAATGCCAGCTTCCTATCGCATCCCTTCAATACTTCGGGGTTTCGCGCTTCAGGACTTCGTGATCTCTGTTGCAACCCTTTTCTCTACTCTCATCTACGGGATCCCCGGTATGCTGAAACCTAGTATAACCCTTTCTGGGATTTTCTCAATGCCTCGATCACCACCACGTGTCCTCCTGTTGGATGGTCTCAATACTCTCATTGTTTTGAGACTTGCGACCCCAACGACACTGATCCCTGGTCCTTCGAACTCCCGATAACCGAAATCCCGGTAGTTCCCCGATCACTCCCATGTATCCTCCACAAATGGACGGCCCTGATCACTTCGGGACTTTGCAAGTTGCGAAGTTGAAGACTCCTCTGTTCCACTCTTCGATGCCTGAATCCCCGAAATACAAGGATCTTATGACACGTGTCCTCTATAGATGGACAGCTCTGATGTCTTCGGGACTACATGAGTCGGGACTTCCTCTTTCCCAAACTTCTACCTCTCTATCTCCCGATATCCAAAACCCAAATGGGTCCTCTAATTATCGCCACGTGTCCTCTGAGTGATGGACAGTCTCAATTCCTTCGGGACTTCACAGATCGGGAGATCATGATGCAGCAATTCCACGACCCCTTGATGCTCTGATCCTCGAACTCTAAAATCTTTATGTGTTCGTTGTTTTGGTACTTTGATGAGCCTCTGCTCAGCTCATATGCAACATTAACTCATGCGCACCTTCACATAGATATGATGGCTATCGACTATCTGGGCTAGATCTGACGGCCCAGATCTATTCTCTTCCGCTGCACTCTTCTGCTACTTCTGGACATGAAACTTCAATGGTCCTAATCTCATCCTCTGCTCGATCCGATGACAGTTGTAGCTCCTCGTTGAGCTTACACTCCTTCTTCCTGAACCTGGAATATTTTCCAATTATCAAAGGCCTCGGCCTTTGCCCCCTGCTTCGAAGCCTATATCCTTAGCTACCGCCTGTATTCTAAGGTGTTGTCCCTCCTAATATTTGTCCTCCTTGGATGTTTCTCTGTTCCAGAACTCAAAGGATTTCTCCTTGTGCACTCTAGCACCTACTCAATGCCCTCATGGCAGAGCTTCTTCAGAATCCCTCAGTAATTCTGTCAGTTTTGTGCCCTCCTGCACCAAATCAATGCCCACCTGATAGAGTTTCCATAATCCTCAGTGATTCTATCTTATTAATGAAATCAAAATAGAGTTCTTCTCCTAATGCATCCTGTGCATTCGCTTGATTCCCTCTTGGAAGAGCCTTATAGAATTCTCAGAAATTTTGTCTTCTATGTGTCTTCTATGCACCTGCTCAATGCCCTCCTGGCAGAGCTTCTACAGAATCCCTCAATGATTTTGGTCTGTCCTGTGCTCTCTTCTGCACAGTCTTACCTCCAAGGTATTCAGAAACCTTGAGGATTCTCCTTGAGTCAGTGACTTCAACTGGTGCGCCCTCTTGGCACGTCCTTACCCAAATTTCACAAAATTCAGGAGTGCATCTATGCACTAGCTTTCAAAACCCGCAGCGTTCTGTCACACCCTCTTTGCATGAAGCCTCAAAGAACCCCAAACCTAAAATCAAAGAACCCACAGATAGAAGAACCTATCTTTCCCTGCAGATGCACATCTACAGCATATAAAGAACACACAAAGACATTCATAAACACATAAAGACACATACAAACTCATGCAGGAAATCTACTATTTATATTAATATGAAATGCCTCCTTTACAAGGTGTTCTTGAGCTCAGACTTTGACAAAGTCTCGACTCCTTCTCTCCTCCACTCTAACTATCGCAGATCTCTCCTATCTCTTGACTCTACTAACTCTCCAGACTCTACCAACCAACTCAAAATAAGATCTAAGATCTTTTTACAAAGAGGGGCTCCTCTAGCTCTTCCCTCCATCCTCACCAACTCTCATTAATTACAATGAATTACATTGAATGGGCCATCTAATCCGAATCGGAGTTAGATCCCCATGCTATCGGCCATTAAAGGTGTCACTAACTACAACCTACTTAAAGGCATGGCTTTGGCTCTACCAACCTTACAAACATTCAATACAACTTCCAAATTCAAAATTTGAAATGAGAGGGTTGCGCCTCTCCTTCTTCATTGAATGCACGTTGTGCTGGCTGGCTGGCTTGGGAGTGATGCTCCTGCATCAAAGTTTCACATGGAGAGCTGCAAACCCATGGATACTCCTCATCCATGAAACTGGAGGAAAGAGGATGCTACTTCTGGAGAGGTAGTGGATGCTACTGTCTATCGACAATTAGTGGGTTCTCTAATGTATCTAATGAACACGAGACTGGACATTTGCTATGCAGTTAACCAGCTGAGTCAAGCGATGGCTAATCCTACCAAGCTCTTTTGGAATGTGGGTAAGCATGTCCTGAGATACTTGAGGGGAACATATAAGTATGGCTTATGGTACAGACAGAC
>JZKD02S0198562.1:10498-22392 GCA_000966675.3 Picea glauca
ATCAGATAAAGTGATAGTATGAGTCTAAATGTAGGTGATCAAGAGTATAATGGTGGCAAAAAGTATAGGCAAAAAGGTACATTGTGTGGTCCTAACATTGGTGCAATCACCAATCTGATTCACTATTTTTCCCTCTGCCTGGGATTTCATATGAGGCACCACCTCTTTTATAACACGCATTAAACCTGTAAAGTCGAATAGATCTCAAAATTTAAATTTCCCCTTTTTCTTTTAAGTAATTTTGACCGACTAGTGTTTGTTCGGTGATCTACATCAAGGTCATTGGTCAATCGAGGCCAGTGTAATCTGCAACAGGAAATCCCATTCTCATTTTAACTTACATCTATTAAGAGAATGGCCAATTAGTAAAGCTATTTATATCTTCGGTGAGCCAGACCAAATGGTATACAATGTAATCCTCCATAGTATAAATAATGACTTGCTTGATCATTGGTGTGGTCACCAATCTGATTCACTATTTTTCCCTCCGCCTGGGATTTCATATGAGGCGCCACCTCTTTTATAACACGCATTAAACCTGTAAAGTTGAATAGATCTCAAAATTTAAATTTCCCCTTTTTCTTTTAAGTAATTTTGACTGACTAGTGTTTGTTCGGTGATCTACATCAAGGTCATTGGTCAATCGAGGCCAGGGTAATCTGCAACAGGAAATCCCATTCTCATTTTAACTTACATCAATTAAGAGAATGGCCAATTAGTAAAGCTATTTATATCTTCGGTGAGCCAGACCAAATGGTATACAATGTAATCCTCCATAGTATAAATAATGACTTGCTTGATCATTGGTGCGGTCACCAATCTGATTCACTATTTTTCCCTCCACATTGGATTTCATATGAGGCACCACCTCTTTTATAACACGCATTAAACCTGTAAAGTTGAATAGATCTCAAAATTTAAATTTCCCCTTTTTCTTTTAAGTAATTTTGACCGACTAGTGTTTGTTTCAGGCAAGAAGGTGTGGGCACATACCGTTTACATTGGTCTTGAAAGTGGACTGGAGGAGAGCCAAGGGAATCTTGGCGCTTCAGAGGAATTGAGCCCGCAACCTCGGATTTGCGAGGTCATCTGCATCACAAAACCCAAGCCATCATTAATTCATTGAGGAAAAGTGCAGGTTTTCCGCAGAGCATTTGTGTTTTCTTAAACTAATACCATGATTAAAAATTAACATCAAAGATTCGTGTTAGGCATTACACATCTTAACACAAAATCATGTATAGAAGAAATTAACAAAAATTGAAACAATTAGTAATATAACTTCGATTGAACTAAATCAATTTATGAACATGAACATAACGAACTCTTATATTTCTGATAGAGAGTAAAGATAATGTGCACAAAGCTAGAACACAATAGTCAGTCGGAAGAAAAAACAGTGGTTTTAAAGACAACAACCTTTAGCTTTGAAGAAATAAGTGTTCAAACCTTAAATCCAAGAGTTGATAAACCCTAGGACTGCGCCAGTAAACAACACATACAGATGTGGTGTTGGGATTCATCCTGACAGTCCGAGCACATGTCCATATCATGTAAAACATTAGAGTTGAGCTCCTGAACAATATCGTAGGACTTTGGCCAATGAGTACTTGCAAAGGTTTCCATGACTCGGTGAGTTTGACTTGTAAATCCAATGTAAAACTTGACCCACTCCATCATAAAAATAAAACAGAGTAAAAAGGGGAAAAAAACCATTCTGCTAAAAAAAATTCAGGCTTTTCTACCAACTCTCCAATGAGAAAACACATTGTATTTTGTGTGTTTGAAAGAAAAAAAATATTACTTGAGATTTTTCCCGAGTTTTTGCTTAGTTGAACTCTTAATCTCCATCTTCTATTGTTCATGAAGAAGTGAAGGGACAAACAAAACCTTATCCTAAAAACACTAAGCTCCTACTAGTTAAGAATAGTTTTTGCAGCCCCGATGTTTAGAAGAGGGTTTTTGGGTTGTTGTCAAGTGGAAAAATGTTTATATAAAATATGTCTAGAAACCTTTACAATTTCACGAACAACTATTATGACCAGACTTGTCATTAGTAGAGACAATAAGCAAGTGATCAAAACATGGGGGAGGGGACCTGTAAAAAAAATTGCATATTGGTTATGAACACAAAAGGGACCATGTTTAAAGTCCAAGGCTTAAGGTTTTCAAGGCACGTTGTTGAATGAGGCATATTAGAGGTAGCCATCCTTGGTTTCCACAAAGTATTTTGGTGTGGCACCCCACATATATTTCAAAATAAGCAAACAAATTCTTAGGCAAGTTGATGGCATGCCTTGATGAGAGTTTAAACTGACAAGTTACAACTAACCAGATGATATGCCTTGATCGTTGCCAAACCACCAACGTATGTTTTATGTTTGTTCTCTAAGACTCATTCGGCTAATTCCATGACATTACTCCAAAGCATCAACACACAGTTTATCCATGGTTTCTTTACATTGTAGTTTACAAATAGACATAGGCTAATTCCAAGACATTACTCCAAAGTATCAACACACAGTTAATCCATGGTTTCTTTACACTGTAGTTTAAAAATAGACATAATCTTTTACTTTGATTAGCTTGAGAATTATTTATATTTCAGACCATATGAATCAACTAAAAAAAATCAAAAAAATTGCTCTCAAATTAACAAAGGTATCGCATTGATGGAGACTATTGTTGATCAAAAGTACCAAACCAATCACCCTTTGTAATACAAATCATGGGAAACAATAAGCATCGAGCATTGATGATAGTATATAAGCTCATATTGTCGTAAATAATTTTATATGGGCATATACTTCTATAATTTTCTGCAACTTGGTGCTTATTGTTTGCCACGAATCACAGGGGTGCGACCTTCATTATTGATGTGTCAGTTCATCTCACAATTGTTACGAGGAAAATCTCTCTATGGCTAGGGTAAACCACCACAAACGGAAATGACTGCAGAAATCAACTCTCTTCTCAAGTATGATATGTAAACAAGTATGCTAGCAAGACAAGATAAAAGGCCTACCTCATCCAAACGTTCAATGAAGTCCATCGTTGAGCACTTGACTCAAAGCAATATACCTGCAACTAGTCCTCAACAACCAAGCAAAGAAAGCATATGGTGATAATAAATGATGTTATCACATTCAATAGCATAATCCATTAATAAACATGACAAATACACCCATGGAATAGTAATTCAAATATTTGCAAGATATCAATTAGACAGGAAAAGAGTATTTCTATTAATATATGATCAACAAAAGTGAAAATGTTACAAACTTTCATGTCAGCATGGTTCGGAACCAAGAAACTAAGTTCCTTCCAGTTGGGCCTCCACCACTTCAATCCTCCACCAAAGGCAAGCTCATAAAATAGAAACAATGAGGTTCTCAATCAAATAAGGGAAGAGCTTGGGGGATGAACACTGTGTTCAAACTTAAAGGACAAAGGGATGCAAACTCAATATGAAGTAAATAATTTCTCCAGAGTAACTTTGCTCTCAAAGTTGAATTATTTTTCTCTTTTCCATAGCTCGAAATTGGCCCATTTATAGTCTTCAAAAGGGAATTGAAGGGTCGAGTTAGAATTGAAGGGTCGAGTTAGAACGTTTTTGGTATATGGAAGATAAAGGATCAGAGATCTCCTGTCGTGACATGGAAACCCGACATTAATTTTCATTTTTTGGCACAAATCCCGATGTACGCGGGTTGTAGTGGTGCAGCCTGCGTATACGCATGTTGTATAGTAGGCAAGATGCGTACATGTGGAAAACTATGTATGTTTGGCTCTGGGATTTACAGATAGGGATGATAAGTCTGCATGGGGAAATGGAAAAAGGCCTTATGTGCAAGATTGAATAGGGTGAGGAAAATCTTGCTATAACAGATGCCCCCTAATGTGTGAGGTCGGAGGAATATCTGCGATGGATGAAATACATTATAAACAACCCAGAAGTGGAGTGATGGGGAACCAGCTGGAAGAACTAGTTGCTCATTACATTCTGCACTGACTTTGCATACATGGTTGCCAATAGGATGACACTACAAATCCATGTGAAAATATACCAAACAATTATTTGTGGCCATGAATAGGAAAATACAAATGCGAATACATGCCAAAAGTTGTCATAGTCACGAACAAGGCCTAGTAGAACCAGTCTCAAAATCAATTTGAAGATATTTGTATACAATGGAGTACAATATGATCTCCCATGATCACTGAAGTCATATAGGTATTGGTCCAATGAAAAGGAAGCAACAGCTCAGGAAAGTTGTGGCCACATACTGATGTCTTGAAGTCTTCTACACAATCTGCCAAGGGTGCAAGTCTACATCATGTGAATAAAGGAGTTGAGGTCAAACACAATAAGACATCGTTTGATTACCGGTCATTTAGGTATACCGTTAACAAACACGAAACAGCCTACCAATAATGAAATTAGGTATCAAGGCACTGAGTAAATTCTTACAAGTGTGAATAAAGGAGTCGGTATCGAACACCTGAAGAATCCATCGATCGGAAGACATTGATGTATTCCCAAATGTCGATGGTGAGAGAACCTGCCACTAATGACACCAAGCCTCAAGGTACTCATAAGACTCTAGGTCCCGTTTCCATAATAGATGAGTTGAAGTCTATGGAAGGAGACTCGTTGAAATGAGAGCATTAAGGCATCTCTCATCAGCCAGCACGAGGTACAAAGCAGGAGCTTCATGATTTGGAGGAAATCGGACGAAGAACATGTTCACGAACCAACAACCCTGTGCATCTTTCACGTGTGCCAAGTGCAAGTGGTACACGAAAAATACCCTCTGAATAGCATCCAATGATGAAAAATGCTGACAAAGGAGAGGAAACCACCAATAAGGCTAATGGCCTCCAACACACTGCACGAATCCCAATGTGTGAATAGATGTCTTGTCATTGAACATAAGGGAGACCACCCAGTGAACAACCAATGCTAAAACGTCGACTGTTGGGTTCAAGGTTACCTACCAATGATGAAAGTGGGACCAAGATGCATGATAGGACTACAGTATCATGTGATTATGGGACAAACTGAGGATATGCCAGACATGCAAAGTCAAGAGTTCTGAGAAGTGGCCGACACAGGTTGATAAAATTCCTTTGAACAAGAGCATGAGACATATGGAAGACTCCAGTAGCATAGACTTAATGATGAAACCATGGGATGCAGGAGGCATCAAAGAAATTCTCTATAGGGATTGGAAGAGTAACCAGTCGGTAGAGAAGACTCAGTAACTAGCTCATCTTCCTAAGGCCGTGCTAATCCCAAAATTATGATGACAAATGGACTCAATAACTTTGTGCTATGTTTAAAGGCGACATGATTGCTGCCAATATAAGATAATATTCCCTTCCTGCCTGTCTTTTTTGTTTTTTCATAGAGAAATGAATGTTATGATACATAGGAGGAAACGAGTGTCACAAGTAAGCAAAACTAGTTCCAGCAGTGGAATATACCTATGCTCAACGCAAGGAGATGCATATGGGAGATGGACACTCGGGGGAATGTTCCCTCCTGGGTATAGGGTGTTAAATTGCGAAAGATATAAAAGAGGCTCTGCTTGGTTGAGGATGCAAAAACTGTTGAGGAAAACGGTTTATAACACAAAGAGAGAACCGACTATAGGCTCAATACTGCAAGCAAGGGCATGAGATGCAATCACAACTTAACACCAAAAAATGTCCTTTTTTATGACACTTAGACTACTCGGTGTGAAAAAAGGATAAATTTGTGCCAAATAGACTCTCTTTCAAATCCAATTTATGAGTGTGAAAGAGACAAGTTCACTTGACAATCTTTTCGCTTTTTGAAGACGAGTTGGAAAAGAGCTTAAATTAAACTCGGTTGGAAGTCCTCTAGGTATAAGGCAGCATGTTTATGAGTGAGAAATGAGGCTCAACATAAAGTCATGTACTAGTTATAAGGGACTCCTGATCCTATGGAAAAAATCTTTGCATGGGCACCAAATGAACCAGGGGATCTAATTAGGGTACCCATGTTTGGTAAGTCTCTACCACTTGATAACGACACTACTTATAGCAGATGGAAGGTTCGTACCTAAGGCGTAAAAAGTGACAGTTATAGGATAATGAAAAAATGCATGATGGAATGGATACCTATCCTATATGATGGGTAGTGAAAATACCTTCCCGTGGTGAGGAACAGCCAATATAACGTTGAAATCCGCAAAAATCCTTGGTGAAAACTACAAAAACCAACTCAATCCACCTTTGTATTAGTCGATTAGGAGAAAAAATGACTCAAAACTATAGAAGTGGGTAAAAACTATTATAAATAGTAACAAAACCAAAAATTATTATGTCATTTTGACTTTTTACCAAAATAGTGAAAATTGGACCAAATTACCTCCAAGATTCAACTGGTGATTGTGGGAGCATCACGCAACGAAATCAGAAATCGTTTAGACCAGATAACTCCTCTTCCCCTCCTCTCCCTTTTAGTGGATTAAATTTTTAAATTAGGTTTCAAATTTTGAGTAATTTAGGGTGCAAAATGTGTAACTCGGTGTACGCGAGCTGTCATTTATCGGGTTGCGTAATACGCGACTGTAAGTGAAGTGGCTCACGTACAAGTTTGTAATCAATAACTTCTATGGTTGCTAACTCAAATTTTGACTTTTATCTGGCAGGATGGTGCTTGAATGGAGGGAAAGAGAGCGCAAGGAGGTAGATGTTGTTGTGGACCAAGATCCGGAGGCCCAAATGGCCTTGAAAAGATGTGGCTTATATAAATTTTGGGCACTCGAAGGGATGAGAGCCCAGGTGAGGTTGCTTGAGATGCTTGTGGGTTACTTAGACCTTGATAGTGAAAGCTTCAACCTCGATGGGCAACCATTGAGGATTGAAGTAGAGGATGTCTACTTTTTTACTGGATTATCACGTCGGGGAGAGGTTGTAAACCTCAAATAACGAGAAAGCAAGGAGCATAATGAAAATAGAAGAGTACATAGATGCCCACTGTGTAGCAGGGACTCTAAAGGTCGGGAGTCAACTCCCCATCCGAGCGACAAAAAATCTCAGCCTGAAGATTGTTGTCCTCGTGTTGACCAGGATCATAGGCTCGGCTTCGTTGCACCAGGCATCGAGGTCGCTCATGTTCTATGTTGTAGAGTGTTTGAGACCCACAGTATATGACTGTTGTACCTCACTACTGGCAAATATGAAGACCCGGTTAACAAAGTGCAAACAAGGGAGCAAGAGGAACTTCGGGTTTGCCTCTATCTTATGCAGGTTTTTCTTCGAGCGGGTTCCAGGTTTGGGACCTAGAGTCGAGATTCTTATGAGAGGACCTCGCGATCCAGCCATGGCACTGTGGACTGAGGTAATGAGACGACAGGGGGAGGTAGGGTGCCCACACCCTACAATGAGGATTTCTTCTATTGGTGGCAACGATAGGTCATTGCTCTGGATGACTATCCCTATGCAGGGATAGACTTCAGAGGGCATCCAGACATGCCACTCCCGACCGTCTACGGGGACATAGGTATGTCAAAATGTTTTTAAATATTTCATTTTTTTGTATTTTTGTATAGTGAAACAAAAATATTTTTGGATGATGCTTAAGTACTAACTAGACACTTGTGTAACACAGACGTGGGTCCGCGATGGCCAAAAGGGCTTCCTTAACATCGTCAGAGGAACTGGGGAGACGAGGCGGGGGGAGGAGAAGCTGAGAGAGTCCTACAAAAATTGTAGGGCAACTTGTCTCATTTGACTCATAGGATTCCCATGGTTCAAGTAGAGGATCTGTTGAAGCCATGTAGCGGCAAGTGGTTGGTGTGCCCAGAGCTTGGGTACGACTCTTTTGGCATCTTGCAAACGTCGTAGTTTGTTACCATAAAACACATCTGGCGCCACAGGCGTAGATGTCGTGGATATTGTAGTACCGGTTGTATATGTGTATTGAGGGTATTAGCCCCAATTGTGTACTATAAACACCATATTTTTTGAAATATATATAAAATAGGGATCTTCGGCTGTACTTATATTTACAATGTGTACATTGATGAGATGGTTTTCTTTGCTTTAGTTATGTGACAAATGTCAATCTAAAACGAAATTAGCATAAGCATCAGATACATGAGTAGAACTCCTAGGAATGTGATAGTAAGTAATAAAATCAAACTGTTGTTCTAAAAGACGTACCCGTAGGAATCGTTGGAGTAAAGTAGGATCACACACACGGAAACTGTCATTCAACTGACATACTACTAACTGGGAATCCAATCAAACTTCTAAAGAGTGAATACCATGTGAGATAGCATCGCGCAAAAGTTCTAACGGTGTTATATTCAGCCACATTATTCGTGGATGGCCCTAGGCATACGCCACCTGAAGACACCAATAAATCCTCGGGTGAGTAAACCACCCAAGTGGCAGAAGCCAAGTTCCGTGTATGACAACTAGCTCCGTCTGTGAATCCTAGGTAGACCGAAGACTCTGTTGACATCTACCATCCAAGGGAAAACTCAATAAGCAAGTTGAAGATGGAAAAAAAGGGAAAAAATATATACACTAAATTACATTAGTATACAAAGAGTTTCGCCCGAGCTTGGGGCTCAAGCATATATCTTTTCAAGTAGATCTCATTCCTGGGCTCAGCCAACATATTCCCTTCATAATATTATAACTCATAGGCTCATTTTTCTAAGACACGTCGCACGATATAAGGACCATGCCACATGGGTTTAAACTTGCCTGCCCCCAGTGGTTCTTTGGCTTGATCATACAAGAGGACCAAGTCACCCTCAGCGTACAACCGAGGACAGAAAGACTTATCGTATTGGACCTTGACACATCTTTTGTTTGCCTCGATAGCCGTAGAGGCGTCTCGTCGCTGCTCGTCAAGACTCTCTAGGTGTACAAGGCGTCACTCGATATCAGAATTGTCAGGTAGGAGCGCGAATACCAACTTAAGAGAAGGGATTTCACATTCAATAGGTAATATCGACTCCACACCGTGTACTAACTGAAAAGGGGAAAATCTGGTGGCAGTCTTGACCGAGGTTCGGTATGCCCAGAGTGCGGAATATAGCATAATATGCCAGTTGGACTTACTTTGACTAACAGTTTTTTTCAAAATGGTCTTGAGAGACTTGTTGACGGCCTCTACTTGTCCATTTTCCTTGGGGTAATAAGGAGAAGAATGACCATGTCTAAACCTCAACTTAGATGATATCTCTTCTATCATTTCGTTATGAAAGTGACTGCCATGATCAGTGACAATCTCACTCGGGATACCGAACCGGACGATAATTTGATTGAATACGAAGAAGGTGGAAGCCTTCCTGTCGGATTTAACTGTAGGCATGGCCTCGACCCACTTAGTAAAGTAGTCGATAGCCATGATAATGTGTTGATTCCCCCTAGTCGAAGTTGGGTTGCAATCCACGAAGTCCACCCCCCACTTGGTGAAGGGACCGACGATAATGACTGGGTGAAGAGGGGCTAGATGCAAGCGCATTTTCTGAGTGAACACCTGGAAGTGGTGACAGTTATTAACCACTTCAATACAATATTTAAAGATAGAAGGCCATAAATAACCGGCTCGCAAATTTTTTTGGCCTGTCGCAAGCCCGGATAGATGACCACCACAAGCCCCATTGTGGAAATCATTGAGGACTAACTCGGCTTCTCCGTGAGTTAAACAATGACGCAAGATATTGTCTACTCCTCGGCGATACAAAGTGTCGTCGACAATAGTATAATTCTTAGCTTGGTATATTACACGTCGTCGGTCATCTCGCGAGAGATGTTGAGGAAACTTCAAAGTTTGAACAATCAGGGCAAGACCATAGCTGACGGAAATTACGCCTTGGGATTTTTGGATCACAACAACTCTGGCAAATTCACTCTATCCATCGTCTTTAGCCCATTTTCCCCTTCCCCCAAGGGCACCGAATTTTGGAGCGCTAACCGAAATAGGCATGTCGAAGAGAAGGCCAGGCTCATGTGCACTGCCAAAGCCGGCATTTTGGTCCTCCTCGACTCCGACGACACCTAAGTTTGGTCCTCCGGCAACTCAATGGAGTCCATGGAATTATCGGACAACGGAAACTGGAATCTCTACAATACAACGAATATGAAGGCCCAAAATCTGGCTACTAACACCATTTGGTTCAGTTGGCAGTATCCCACCAATACGTTGACGATCGGGCAGAAGCTGGTGAGCAATGCCTCGCCCACCAATCCTTCTGAAGGGCCTTTTTCCCTAGTGGCAGAGAAAGGAGGCCTCATGCTTTATAATGATAATTTGCCTTATTGGGTTTGGGCTTTCCCAGGTCTCAGTTATGAATACATAAAGAATCCCTGCATTAATTCTGAAACTCTGATTGTGCAAGTCGTGTACGTGGGAAATATGTTTGCTCTGGGAAACATAGGAAGCACATCAACAATAGCCAGCTCTGGGAATAAGAATACTTCATGTTCACCCACTTCTCTGTCTGATACTCTGCCTTTCGCTACATCCAGGCCAGGGGATCAATCCTCGCTACGGTTTGTGATATTGGACTCTAATGGGAACCTGAGAGCGTACGTGGCCTTGCCGATGAGAGGAATTATTGGAGGCGATCCTCTGGTATGGACAGTGGATTTCGAGCTTTTCCCGTTGTGTTTCAACTGCAACCTGGCTTTCATGTGCGGGCCTTATGACGTCTGCTCCAATGGTCGGTGCAGTTGCCCGGCGCTCGACGTGTTTCAAATGAAGGCACAATTTCAGCCCGACGCGGGTTGTTCGCCTCGGCTTCCCCTGAGTTTGAATTGCAAAGGGAATCAAGAAATTATCCTATTAGTCCGACTAAGTACTACGTTGACCATAAAACATCTGCTTCTTCTTCTTCTTGTAAGACTCTCTGTCTCTCCAACTGCACTTGCATCGCCGCCTTTTTCAGTTCGGATTTGGCTTCCACCATCTGCTTCTTGGCTTTCAATTATCTGGACAGCCTGCACGTTGTGACAAATCCGAAGCGCAAGGCACTCCATAGCACTTTCCTCAAAGTGCATACACTGAATCAATTAATTGTATATACACTGGATATACACTGCACATTCAAAATAACATGGACTGAATCAGTTTTACTGTTTTCTCATTTAAATTTTTTATTTTTTATTTTAAGTCTCATTTTCATATGGACGAGATTTGAACAATCAAACTCTCAAACTGTTTTATTATTTAAAATATTTTTTTATTAAAACTATTTTATTATTTAAAATTATTTTTGTTTTTTTATATGGAAAGGTTTCAATGTTTTATCCCTTTTATTTAAAATCCCATTTTGATATGGACAACCACCACTCAAACTGTTTTATTGTTTAAAATATTTTTTTATTTTTATATAGAGATTTGAACATATTAATAAAAAATTATTTTATATGGAAAGATTGAACATTTTAACAATTTTTTATTTTAAATATTTTTATTCAATTTTATTTATAAAAATTTCACCTTTTATATTGTTTTAATATTATTATTATAAATATTTAAAAAAATCAAAATAATTAATATTCATAACTAATTAATATTAAATTTATTATTATTATATTTTTTTATTTTATATAATAATTATATTGATTCAATACAATGAAATGAACGTTTCATTATAATCTCCCTAATACCAAATAGAGTTACTCAACCATTTCAAACCATAGGCCATTGTATTCGGTGATAGTTGACTTATCATTAAGTGGTAATTTGTCTTTATGGATTTGTTAAAGAATGGATAAATATAATATTGAAAATTTTTGTTTTAATTATTTTTCAAATTTTGTAGGGATTTTGTTATAAGTTATAATAATTATTTTTTTGGAAAAATAAAATTTATATTTATGATTTATATGGGTTTTTT
>JZKD02S0198584.1:0-22392 GCA_000966675.3 Picea glauca
GGCAATCTCTTCCTCCAGGCTTCTCATGACTCCCTTCACGAGCTCCTCACTGGGAGCGAATTCTTCTTCTAGGTCGTCGTCTGCTAAGGTTTGATCTAATTGCAGTAGATGAAGAAATCGGTCTGTTTCTTGGCCATGTAAGCGTTTCCTCTCCTGGAAGTCAATGGAATCCGGCAGAGCCTCGAGCTCACGGTCTCGTTTCCTGAGCAGCGCCTCAGTCATGATCGAAAGAGGGCGTGGAGATTCGAACACGGAACACAACAGTGTTGCAAGGATGAGAGGATGATGATAGTTCGTCTGCAGCGAAGAACTGGTCTTTCCTGGTGCGATAAGAGCGAATAGCAGGATTGGCTATACAGCGATTCGAGTTTTTATGGTAAAGGAAAGCAAGGCATATATATATATAGTTACTTGTTCAAATTCTGTACGTATTCTTAACTCTCATCAGAATAACCAATTCGTAATAAAAAATATATACAAAAGGTAGAATTGACTCAAGATGGAGGTATATGGCATGGGAATGGCTGGTAAAGAATGGAATAGTATAGGAGTTTGGAGACGGCTGGCATCCACCCTCTCCAGTTAATTAAATATTGCTAAAATGTTAAAATCACCTGACACGGGGACACGTACACGGAAAGGAAAAGACTATTTTAGAGGTTTCTATTAAGACGGATCATATCAATGACAGCAACCATATGATATCGATGAAATCATTTTCATGTGTAAGATGTGGGAGCCTCGTGTACACCTTTGAAGAGAGAAAACACAGCCACCGTCTAAAATTTAAAGGCCTATTTTATTGATTTTGAACTTTTGCTTGGTGTGGGTTATTGGACAAGTCGTTTCTATCTGGAAAGATAATGACACGAAGCATAATTCTCGCCCTTACTCTTATCTTCAATTTCTATTACAAAATGTGCCTGTTCCAAATTTGCCAGCTACTTTTTCCACCCGTTTGGTTATCCATGCCACCCTTTATGACCCAATATCTAGTGTGCCCTATGCTCTTAACATTTACTTTCTAACAAAGCAGCATTCAAACGAACAAAGCAGCATTCAATAACATAAAAAAAGAAAAAGTGTCGTTAGGTCGCTGTACCGAAAAGTAAAATAACTCGGACAGACTTTCATCCTTTTTATGACCCCATATCTTGCGTGTCAAAACAAAGCATTCAATAACTCCAAAAACACACACATTCATCATGTCGATGTCTCAAAAAGTAAAACACGTCCTTAACTTTTCATAAAGTAGAAGGACATATCACAATACCCTTCTATCACTTCTTTATTAAAAAATATATGGTTAATTTATTTTTTTTAAATATATATAGTTAATTTATTAGTTCTTATAGCGATTTTGAGTTGAATTTATAATTTTTTAGAAATTGTAATGTTTAAGTTATGTGTTAAAATTTTATTGCTTCATAGGTTTAAAGTGTTATTATCAGTTTCACTTCTTCTAATGCTTCAATTAATGTTTAGAGATTTAGTCTTTATTTCAGTGAATACAAATTGTTGTTAACTAGTATAAATTGTTGTTAACTATTTATGATTGTCATTTGGTTATTTCCCTTCGGTCATTTTTCTAGCTAAGACTTGAGTGTGTACAGTGAGAATTCAGCTACATCCAACTGCGACCACTCTACTTTGAACCCAGTGCTTACTGTCATCTCATAAATGCCTACTACTTTGATAGTGATTGTCATTCAGTCATTTTCCTAGGCCTGGAGTGTGTACAGTGGTAATTGAGCTACATCCAACTGTGACCACTTTGTTTTGAGCCTAGTGCTTACTGTCATCTCATAGATGCCTACTTCTTTGAACAACTACAACCACTCTGCTTTGAACCCAATGCTTACTGCCATCTCATAAATGCCTACTGCTTTGAACAATTTGTTGTGTATCATTCTATGGGTGTGCATCATAGATTGAAGCAATGACTACACGGTTCGTACCCAAGATCATAGTTTCATGAGAAAACATGTAAGCATGAAGAAACATTAAGTCATATTATTCATTTAATGAATTACAATATTGAAAGTTCAGTGAATTGCTCACATAGAAATAACCATTCATTTAATGAAAACTATATCCAAAGTTACACAAAAATAGCCATTTATTTAATGAAACATTATATCCAAAGTTAGTGAATTTATTGAGACACCGTGTGATCCTTTCCGTGCATCATTTATGACTTCTTGGACACATAAATGCTAAATTTTCAGTTTACTGTGAATAAATTGTCCACACAAGCGTGAAGAGATTCACTTTGTATCCCCATACAAAATTATTGGCATACAAAATTATTGCCATTTCCCCCATACAAAATTATTGCTAGGGGAGGTTATTTCTTGTTGATGAAGTCACTATCTTGTCACCTTCTGTGAGAACACCCTTCAATAAATGCAAACAAGGGTTGGTAGTAAATCTGCAAAGACAAAGACCCATTAATGTAGTTCGTCAACGTTTGTCAGAACAAGGATGGAGATAAAGTCTGTTTGAAAATAAATGTGAAATTATTGAGCCTATGTCCAAAGCTTGAAAATAAATATGGATCTACATGTTTGGGAACACTCGAAGGTGGTTGAATCTCTACAGAAACTGGCCAGAACAATGACAGTGGAAACAATGAGTTCTCTTGACTTATTGCACAAATAGTCCAGTGTGTTGGTGCCCAATCATCAATATTTCCATAGTTTGCAGGTTTGATGAATCTGATTTCATCTCCGTTTTTTCTCGTCCCTTAAGTTTAAAATGTCTAAATTAAATTCAACATAATATAACATTTTATGTATATTCACAATGTCTTTGTATCATTATTTATGTGTTTTTCTTAAGGAACGTTTTTATGAATATATTCTAGTTTATTTTTGTGCCTTTGCTTAAGGAACGTTTCTATGAAGATATTCTTTAAGGGAAGATTTTTAAAATTGCTTAAAATTAAATTGTTTAAAATTATTATATGAAGATCTTGACAATTCAATCTCTACTAATATCTTGAATATCTTGAAATCAATCATAGATACAAATACACTTAAACTCTAAATTAAGTATTTTAAGTAGTTAGGGTCATTACCTTGAGAATAATTGGTAAAGGAAGACTCCATCCTGGTAGCTCTCCTTAGCACTAGTCTTCATCTTCTCATCCTTAGCTCTCGATAGTGTACCATTTAGTTTAGTTTTCAGTTGTAGGTCTGAACATTTCACAAAACAATGCAAAAAATTATTCAAATGAAATGCATACTTGGATACTCCCCCATATTACAATCCTTATTACAATGTTGGTAATGATAACAGTCAAATAGCCCTTTATGCTCTGACTGGATGTTTTCAAAAGAATAAACGAATATATATCATTGCATAATTAGGATCTTAAAATTACGCCTGAACTTTTTAAGCTCATTCTGCATAATTATCCTAAAAATATTCATCTTATGCTTCTCTAAAGGTTGTAAACAATTTGGGTAGGTAAGCACCTAGAAACAATATCTATTCTAGGCTTTGGGCTAATGTGATGTTTTGCTTCTATGAGGATGTCATGGTCAAGACAAGAAAGAAATAAGAATGATTACCTGGGGTTTTGTAAGAAGAAGAGAAACTTCCTTGCTAAGCTGAGGGTGTAAAAGGACAAAGTATATCTTCCATAATTGTCCATCACTCATATAATCTGGGCAAAGCTCAAGCCTTAGAGATGCCAAATTTGGGGTTAAGCATTCAACAACCAACACATGTTCCTGCTAAACATCATACATATCAAAATATGCACACAAAAACTTTATCATGAGCAATCAATTACAAAATGAAGCATAGATAAATTTACAAGGAAAAGAGAGAAAGCATTGACATAACTATATGGAACATGTATTATACAGTGAAATCCCAACTTGGATGGAAAACAACTACAAGATGATAATTTGAAGTGCCAAAAACTTAAAATTATAATAGGTTGAACGTTAATAAAGCGTCGTTGATATTTCACAATTTGCAATCATGAAAAGTCTTGTGATTTTCACATTCATCATCCCTAAATTTGATGGCCTGAGCATTTTCAAATGCACAGAGTCTATTCAATGAAGGAAACAAACATATTTAACAAAGAAAATTCACAGTCCTATCTTACAAAAAAAGAGTGTATCCATAAAAAAATGTTATTGAATTTTTTGAAGCCTACGTTTCACAATTTGCAATCATGAAAAGTCTGGTGATTTTCACATTCATCATCCCTAACTTTGATGTCCTAAGAATTTTCAAATGCATGGAGTCCATTTAATGAAGGCAACAAACATATTTAAGAAATAAAATTCGCAGTCCTATCTTACAAAAGGAGAGTGTATCCATCAAAAAATTCCATCGAATTTTTTGAAGCCTAGGTTTCTTGTCACCTAGTAGACTCATTCATTAGCATGTGCACTATTGAATTGATGTCTCAGTCAATTTAAAATCATGATTACTCACTGTTGTTGCAACCTAAACCAACAACAATATATGTTGCTTTGATCATTATTAAAGTCACTACTAGGAAACAACACAAATTTATCTTGCACAACAACAAAATAGGTCAGTCAACAAAACCCTCCCAAAACCGTGTTCAAAGTGCTATTCCAATTTATTTGCAAGTGAATAACATAAAATATTGAGCAATTCTACTTCTGAAATGATCAAAAATAACTATAAGTCTATAGTAGTCTAGTAGTAGATGAGAAGAAAAGCTATTGCATTCTCAAGGTCAACATGTGGCAGCAAATCTTTTCAACTAGAAGAAAGACATTCAATCTTTTAAACTCAAATATCAATAGATGCTTGTTCCCAAATGCTATTCAGCATTGAAAAAACTGCAAGCTAGTTTCACATATCTAGAAACCCTTAGACATCCTTGTTGCTTCTTTCTCAATTGATGAGGAACAACCCCCATCATTCATAACATTAGACTTGGCATTCCCATTCATATTATTAACACCAGTAGCAGTAGAGAGGTATTGATCCCCCTACTGTTGCTGCCACATGGATGCCGACCCCTGCGGGAGGGGTGGACTGCCAACGAGGCCGCTGTGACCTGGGTGCTCTTGCTAGAGAATAGAATAAGACAAGATCCCTAGCTCATCCCAGTAATAAAATCTTTGATCCATGGGTTCTTCTACAGAGGTGATGATGGATCTGCAAATCAGAAATCTAGGGTAGAAACCCATATGAATGGATCTTGGAATGAGTGGTAGATCTGCAAGGAAGAACTCAGCCCGAACAATGTACATGTTGTTGCAACCATCATTATAAGGTATCCTCATGCTGAAATGTGACTTTTTATATAATTTAACCATCCATTACAACCTTATTGACACCACTATAACTAACCTCGGGGGTGATGGAAACCTATATACCAAAAACATTAGTAGTACAGACAAAATGAAATAGACATTAACCTCCATAACCTTATGATGTAATTCCTTCACTAAAATTGGATCATATTCACACGTGAGTCCATCACCATGGAATTAACAACTATAGCTATAGTTGAACCTGACCTTGAAGGGATCAAAACACAACAAGAAGTACTAAAATTTACTTTGTTTCTCTTCCTTAAAAACTTTGGTTATGAATTTCTTAGAATTTCATGTTAAAGAGTTACATGCTTCTATTCCCTTATTTTCCATCTATTGCTCCAATCCTTGCCCCATATACAAACCTGATAAGTGTTAAAGGATTGGTGGCCTCGCCTAACATGTAGACTTTCACCAAGAGCCCGCTCTCACCAAGTGACCGCAATTGTGTGAGTATTCAAGTCGATTATGGAAGCCAATTGCATCCACTTTGCTTTACATCTACAATTTTCCACCATAGTTATGGTGCAGAATTAGTGCCTAACTTTATTGTTTCCCAGAGTAACTGCTAGGTGCACTGTGCAAGTTTCTTAATACTTCATATCCGTCAGGTGCACTATACAAGTTTCTTAATACTTCTTATCCATGGCCAAAATAATGAAATGGATAACAATTGTAAACAACTTAGTTAATGCACAAGAGTGGACATGTGTCTTCTGCATTTCTTCATGTGTCTGCATGCATGGAAAATGCAGAGGAGGAACATAGAAGATATCGTGGCAATGGAATGGTTTTCATTTGTCAGTAAAACCTTATCGAGATAATCACCATTGAATATTTTTTAAATGTCAATTTAATGAGCATTGATATTATCGAACCTTCCCCGTCACTTGTGCAAAGTCTTCCAAAAAAATTGTTAAAAAGATGTTATGTCCGCTTGAATGCAACATTGTAGAATACACTAAACGATATTTCAATAGGATAACTTTCAATTTATACACTGCCCCCCAAAAATAAATTATTCAAATTATTACAGAAGTGAAAAAAAACTTAAGGCTACCTTCAAAATAGCTTATCCAGTCCCATCATGCCAGCTAGAGAATTGTAGGAGGAGAATGATGTAAACTATAGTAGGATATTGATAAATTGTAGCTAGGCAGAGCAGTGAACTTTACCTTACACGTAATGTACCTCCTATATCTTCATTAAATTTGCATATCTAAATGCATTTAATCTTGCATTTTTGATAGTTTAGTTTCAAATTTTATAGTAGATGTGCTTCAACATTACATTGTTTTCACATTAATAAAAAATTTCATCCTCTTTTTATTAAAAATAAAATAAAATTATAATATATAAAAAAATACCAAATATACAATATATAAAAATAAAAATGACCCCACCTTTATTTTGAACCATGGAAAGCCAACGAAAAGACGTTTTCCCTCTCATCATCCATTGAAAATATAAATGTATTATAATTTGCAAATAATCTTATTATGAGAATAATATTGTATAATACATATTCATTCAAATAAGATATGTGATTTAATTTTATTTAAATGTTAATATTTATTAAAAAATAAAATTTATGGTATCATAAAAAAAAATGAAATAATACATATTCATTCAAACAAGATATGTGATATAATTTTATGTTTTGTGCTTAGACTAGTGTACCTTGATGAAGACAATTCAAACTAGGCACATATGGGCACATAACTATTTTTTACTCTTTCTCAATTATTTTAAAATCAGTCAAAAATGGTAGGAGAAAAGTTTTTCCTCAATGTGCAACATGAATGAATATAGATTTTTTTTTTTTAAATTTCATATGAATGACACCTTTATTGAATCAAGTACATACCTCATGCTATCAACACTGGGTATTGATCAATTATAACATAGGATAAAGCCTTCTTTTTAACCCGGTCTACTCCAAAAAATAGTATTTGCATACCTTAACTATATGTTTAAATTCCATATGAAATTTTACCTGCAATTTGTTCTTGCCTTCTTTACACCTCTTGTTTTTTTACCTAATTTTTCAACTGATCTTTAAAATATAGGTTGAAAATGTTCTCTAATACTCAGAACTCCATTTCATTTAACCAACCATGGCCCAAAGCTCTTAGAACCAGTATTTGCATATTTGGTAATATAAAAAAATATATATATCTATAGAGTCTTCCATAATGTGATTTCTCTATGCAACCATGACCCAAACCCCTCATACCCAATATTTGCAAATTTAGAAATATATATTGAACTTATTTGAACCTATAGGTAATGTTTCCTACTTACTTGCTTGACATCTTCTTTATTGGTTTTATGCACTCATTGTGACTATGTTTCAAATTCAAAGATGCCATCACATAAGAAGACAATCAAACTGGAGGAAGACCTTGATTTCCCAGGGGAACTATATGGTGATACAACATGTCTCCTCAAAAAAGGACAAGATCCACTCAAATGGGATGAGGTCTTCCAGATGTTTAAAATTCAAAAATTTCCCATCGATGTTGAAGATCAAGATCAACTCCAAATCTTTAAGAATATTTAGAGGTCGGAAATACACAGGGTGGCAACTCATCTTGCAATTATCCCTTGCATAGATGCAATTGCATGGATCATCAAGCATGTGGACCTGCAAAATAGATACATACTCAATGCTAGAGGGGACCCCATAGTGTCATTCCAAGCAGCTGATCTAGCCAAATATTATCATTTGGAAAAGGGAACCCAAAATTTGGATGAGGAACTGCTCAGTAAGTTCCCATACAAAGCCAATGACCTGTTCAAAATATGGTGCAAGCTAGATGTAGTTTTCAAACAAAGGCGATCTGGAAACTATCCAACTACTGGACTAAAAGCGCCCTACCAATACATAGTGGCAATGCTTTGTAGATTGTATGGAAATAAAGATGCTTCCAAATTCACCTTCTCACTAATGTCTCTTATCTATTACTGCACAAATGAAGGGATGAAATACAACTAGGCTAATACCTTATAAAAAAACCTAGTAGAAACTATTGCATTTGTTAAGAACACTAAGCCTGAGACATTTCCAAAATTTCACATGTCATCATATCTATTGGATATCTTGTGTCTGGCGCATTGATACCCTAAGATGGGTTGGGCATAGCAACCAACATAACCATCCATACACATTTATTGCAAATTTCTCTGGGAAGATAAGTATAGAGTGAAATACCACAAGATATGCAACCACTTCTTCCCACCTCTGTATGCATTCGTTTTCTGTGCTCCAGCACCATGCATGACATATAAGGCGCTATCAATAATAAAAAATATTGGAGACTGGTATGTAATGCAACATGGTACTTACATCAGAATATATGGAGCTACCAAAGCTCCCCATCCGCTCCCAATATTTGTCCCTGACAAATTGGTGCTACAAGAGCTTTCCTACCAAACGATTATCCATGGAGTTGGGGAGACACTCTATCACAACAAGAAATATATATGGCCCTCACTCCAATTATGGATTGGATCATACTATTTTTCTAGTATCAAGCAATCTCAAGTTGAAGTGGATACATTGCTATCGTATGACTTTGGAGAAGAACGTTTTAGGAGGCATGACCCCAAGAAAGTGGTTAGAGAGTACTACATCCAGAACAACTACACTGGGGAGTACACTTCAACTTTTTGGGAAGAAGAAGAAAATAACTGTGGAGCACGTACTTATGATGAGGTCATTTCTAGAAGGTAGGGGCAACCATCCTCCTTAAAACTACTCTTGCAAATTTTTCCTTAACCCTTTGGTGTATGGGCATGACTATATATGATCACCAACTTGACAATATTTTATACATGTATATATATTGTCTAGCTTACTCCATTTTGTATTGTATATACAATTTGAAGGTGAAATGACAACAACAAATTCATATTCAATATCATTCAACATGTTTATGCATTTTATAACTCTACTACAAGGGCATATGCATTCATAAAATATGCATTGATAAAGAGACCCTTATGTGGATGGACCAATAACATAAAGATTTGCAATCTATCAAGCTCCAAACTTGCAAGTTAACGACCATGTCTGTAGTTTGGAACAAAGAAGATATACACTATGTGGTCAACACTCATTATGAACTCATTGTTGCCACACAGGGCAAGCAATCATGCTTTTAACTACTCTTCCCTTCTTGTTTTTAACACTTAAGTATATGGGTGTATCTACATACTTATGAACTTGATGAAATTTAAACATATATATATAATGTTTATCTTGCTCTGTCTTGTAATTTATATACAACTTGAAGATGCACCGACAAATTTATATACACCTTGAAGATGCACTGACAATAGCAAATGCATTTTCAACACTGCTCTAGCCTGTCTATGCATTATGTAACTCTAGCGCCACGTTCTTGCGTGGTTCAATAAGGCAATTATTTGATATTTCTTCATCCATTATTTAGAACATAATCCAAGGTTTGGCTACATGCGATAGCTATCTTTCCATGCATCCGCTCTCACTTTCGCTCCCCACATTGTCTATTACACAACCACATTGTTGTCACTACCTATATTGCCTCCTTCCCTCCATTAAAAATTTCTATAGAACGCTTTTGTAAATCCTAACCTTGTATAGTATCTACTGAAAACAAATATTCAGTAAAGGAACATAAAAGATACAATGGAAAATACAAACATTACACAGAGATTTTCCCCCTAGAAACCCAAACCGGGAAAACCAACATATTCTATATTATTCATCATGTTACAATGTTTACAATACAAAATACATATAGGAGCTAGTGGCATCCAAAACCCTAACCCAATGACCTGGATTAGTCGAAAATCCTAATTCCTTAACCGAAAATAGAAAACCATCGACAAAGAAACCATGTGTCGAAAAACCACCTAAATATAATGTGGTCCCGAAAATGCGATCAACATTTCTCCTATCATTTAGGGTTTGTAACATCCCGCTCTTGCGCGCATTGAGAGAACTTATTCTTTGAGGACACTTGCTTGCAAGTGATCCAAATTATTATACTATTGGTCGTTTGATTATGATTATGAGATATTATGGATACGATGATATGTTATTTTGTTGTATTTACATAGATAGGTGCTATTGACTGGGTTCTCCTGAGTGTGTAGAACTTTGGACATTGAGGATGCAGAGGCATCGATGAAACCCCTTGGACCCCGAATCGAGTCAGGGAGTGGACTATTAGGTTTGAATGTTGTTGATGTGACATGTGTACATATGATTAGAGGTTATGATGATTGATTATTATTGCTGACATGATTCGTTGATAGATGCAGGATGACGATATCTTGTCGACCAAACTCACATGTGGAGTAGAGGGGTCACGCATGACAACCAAAGAATTTGAGGGAGAGGTGTGGTAGCAGTCCTGCCATAACCTACTAGCACTCTCGCTGTGGCTCGAACTATAGGTTAACGATTACCTAGTTTGAGAGGACCCACGATGCCGTGAGGGCAGACTGTGATAGTCACTCACAATGATTCTAAACGACGCGTAATAAGGTGGGGGCCTTATTCCTTAGAGGCCCTTAGTATCCCACAAGATCACCTGGCGGAGTATTGACTCCAGGGGTTTGATGTCTACCAAAGTCAGTCAAGAGGTGAGTGGCACCCTTGGAGCATGTAGTGCATCCTAAAGGGCACGTCGCGCAAGGGAAATAGAAAGAGGTGAGTGGCACACTTAGAGAACGTAGTGTGTCTTGAAGGGCACGTCGTGCAAGGAAAACATAAAGAGGTGAGTGACACCCTTGGAGCACCTAGTGTGTCCTGAAGGGCACATCGCGATTTTAACTGGTAAGTGAATAAACCTAGTCGGCCTTAAAATGAATGATGTGATAAGTAAGATTTAAAAACAATTTTCCCTAATAAAAATGTCGCCCAACCTAGTGAAATTAAAACCTAGGTCTAAGTAGAACATGTGGTAAAAAAAAATAAAAAAAAATAAACATGTAACAAGAAGGGGGGTAAGAAACTCAAATTTATTTATTAAAGTCAAAATTATAATGGAGGATTAAAATTAAGAAAAAAAAGGGGAAATGGTTGTTTATTTGCATTACTAATTTAATTTTTAGTTAGAAAGAAAAGAGGGTAAATGGTTGTTTTATCTACACTTGCTAAATTAATTTTTAATTAAAGAGGAAAAAGTGGAAATGGTTGTTTTATCTACACTTGCTAAATTAATCTTTAACTAAAGAGGAATAAGGGGAAATGGTTGTTTTATATACACTTGCTAAATTTACTTTTAGTTAAAAAGGAAAAAGAGGGAAACTTAAGAGAAATAGGAAACTTAAAGAAAAAGGGGAAACTTAAAGAAAATGGGAAACATAAAGAAAAAGTTGAATGTCTAACTTAGTAAGGAATCTTGCCTTGAGAACTTGCTATTTATGAACTCAACTAGGAATTAAGTAAGAGTAATTCATTTAAGATTTGTAAGGGAATATTGGGACACCAAGGAGCATTTTTAGGAATGTTTTTAGGTGGGTGAGGGAAATATGAATATTTAATTAATTAATAAAATTGATTTTTTGTTGCAACTAAGGGATGGGTGACATGTGTACGGGGGAGGTTTTTCGAAATTAATTACCTAAAAAAGGAATTTAAGAGAATTTGGGAAACTAATTACTTAAACACTTTATAAAAAGGATGGAGGAGGAGGAGTATGGACTCATCTTTTTTTGTAACGTTACGCTGCTGAATTTTACCTTGACTGAACTTTCTCTTGTGGGAGTTGGGATACCTAGCTCGGGTAACGAGTGGTAGCTCGACCTTGTGAGGAGAGATGAGTGTTAGTTTTTCTCTGGTATTGTGTGTGTGGCCCCTTTGCATCTCGGGGGGCTCAGGGGGAAGAAGATTACCCCTAGCATTGGTTGGGAGGTATCGGTGATGTCACATCGATCGGCAAGAGGGAACTTGGTGGAGCACACGCGGGACAACGACTCAGATCTTTCACATTTGGCTACGATACACATGTGTATATTTTTGAATGGTAGCTTGATATTGTTCCTGTGCTTTTAGTACTATACTTATATTGTGTTAAGATTATGTTTGATTCAATGTTTTATGATCAAGAACTTAAAGTCATCCCAACCTTATGCTCGTTGTATTTTGAATTGATTTCCCTTGGTGAAACCAAACTCTGATTGCAATGACTTATTTGCATTTGTTTTTATTGATTATTACGAAGAAAAATTTGTGCTTTTATCTTTCATCCCTTATCCCTTTAGGTATTAGTCTGTTCCTGAGCAGTCGGCTAGGAGACGAATTGACGGTCGTCACTCCGATGTTTAAATACCTATAGATTCAAATTCCCTTCTTTCTCGTGCATGGATAATAAGTGAAAGATAAATTTCACCCAGTTATCTATCCCTTACTTATCTCTGCGTTTTTCATTTATGATTGATCTCTAATCCTTGTGCCCTCTTTGTGAATGCATATCTCTGCGTCCTCCCCAAAATTTCCTTTGTGATTCTCGTTTCATAGTCAATTTTTATTCCACGATTGTATTGGCATACAACACCGCCTTTACTCCACGACTTACCCAGTGCTTATATTGGTATAATCTCTCTGTCTTTTTAATGATAATTCCCAACGTTGTAAATGGAAAATCTTTGCGTTTGTTATGATGTCCAGCATTTAGGAATGTTAATTCTCTGCGTTCTTTTTAATGATGATTCCAGCGTTTGAAATGCTAAACCTCTACGTTTTTTATTGTTAGATCACAACAGTCACACCCCCTTTCTCTTGGAATTTTACACAACATGTACCCCACGATTTTCTGAGCCATTTACCCAGATCTTAGAAAACGATTTATTTGCACTGTTGTTGTGTATGACAACGATTTTATATAGATTGTTCATTTATGATAGCGATTTTATTCATTGTATATATATATATATATATATACACACACACCAGCGATTTCCCTAAATTTTAATTATGAGACAACGATATCATACATTTTATTTAGACAATGTTTATTTAGTCAACATATATACAGACAATAATTGTGTACATTTGTGTTTTTACACCATTAGTAATTTATATGTTCGACAATGGACTGTATGGGTATATATATAAGTTAGACAACAATCTTGTATTAATGTGAGTGTTTTTTTGGGATAGCGATATTATGATCTGCGTTTTTTAATATCATATTAACTCAAAATTTTCATGTATTTACCAGACTGCGATACCATACCTTAAATTGTAAGCAACAACGTATATCATATTAACTCGGTAAAGAATTTTAAAGACATCAAGTTTATATTTAAAAGATAGTGAATTCATATATTGATAGTTATTTACATATATATTGATTGAAATATATCCCTGAATTGATATAATGATAGCGATTTAATGATTGTAATATATTGAGAGCGATTTAATGATTGCAATATATCCCTGTATATATCCCTTGCGATATTTATAATTGCAATATCATTGGCTGTGATTTACATACATATTGATAGCGTTTTTATATTGTGACAACGTTCATATGTTGGACAGTGTTTATTTGTTGTGGAAACATTTATATGTTGGACAACGTTTATATATTGATATGTCATATTGATATCAATATGTGACAACGTTCATATATTGATATGTGCTATTGATATGTTGGACAACGTTTATATCAATACAAATATTGTTATATTGATATTGATATGTTGGACATCGTTTATATAGATGAAAGTGACTTTATATAATAAACAACAAATTTATATATATAATTGACAGTAGATTTGATACATAAATTCTATACAATGATTTTATACACATATTCTATTCAACAATTCTATACACAGATTTCATACAACGAATTTATATACAGACTCTATACAACAATTTTATACAATGATTTTTTTTACACAACGTTTTTATATATGTGAATATGATAGACATAGTTTTATATATGTGAATATGATAGACATCGTTGTTGACATACAACGTTTTTATATATGTTAATATGATAGACATAGTTCTTATAAACAGCGTAATGATAGACAGTGTTTTTTTTTTTAATATCATAGGCAACGAATATGGTAGACAACTTTTTATAGTTTATCAATCAATAGACTTGTTAAAGGACAACGAATTATATTTGTTACAGTCTAAAAGATAGTGTATTCAGTTTTAAAAGACATGTTTCATATATGTTTTAGTTTAAAAGATAGCGGATTCATCCTCGGAAAATACTTATTGGATATTTGGAATTGGAAAATAGTTACAATGAACTATTTGTTTGATAATAATTATTTTTATGTGTACAGATTGATGTATGTTTGCATAAGATTTGTTGCGCTAGTAAGTTATTATAACGTATGATTGTTATAGTAGTCAGATTTTCCTTGCGTCTTGTCGACTTGTTTCTTGGGTGCTTGGGTTTTAGTCTTGTTTTATTTTTGATAGTAAATTTGGTCGCCTAGCACGTTGGATTTAGCTTGGGTTAAAGGTATAGAAATGTTATGTTGCACCATGGTTACTGTCACTCCTATCGCCTTGTGATAAAATGATTCCTGGTGAGGGGATCATTGCACGCCCTAATGGATAGATGCAAATGATAACTTGGCCGGAGTCCTATGCTTCCCGATGTGGGCATTTTGTTCGTTGTAATTGATGTTGGTAATTGGCTCTGTATCGCCTTAATGCATTTGGTTTTGTGCACTGTGGAGGTGTCTAGTTACTAGTCGTCGAAGCTGTGGTGTCAGGTTGTTGATGTTGTCCTTTAGCTTGTAGGCATGGTCTTGCTTATGTCGGGAGGGTAGTTGTTTTATCTCTCTATTGATTATCACATGTTTTGTCTAGTTGCATAATGTGTCAGTATGATGGGTCATTGATGTATGTTGCTTGAATGCATAAGTTCTATTCGTTGTCAAGTTGTGTTGATTAATTTGTCATTGATTGCTTTCCTGCCAAAAAAATAAAATAAATTTTTCTCTTCTTACGTTGCTTGTAGTCGTAACAACTGGGGTACTTATATATGGTATCAGAGCGGGTTCAACCCTGCGACTATGGATTTCCATGCTTTCCACTACAACAAACCCTTGAGTAATAACCTAACACTATCTAAAAACTTTAACGTGTCCATGTTGTGATCTCAATGAGAGGACGCCATAGAGGTTCACAATGGGTGTTGTGGAAGGAGGTGCGACACCTATAGAGCTGTCCGCACCCTTAGAGTCTAACCCCTAAGGGGAAGAATACATCCTTGGTCTAGATTCAATTATTTTAAGGGATGATGATGGTCTGAAAAGGTCCTTCCAGGGATTGTCAAAATCCTTGATTCACCGTCTGTACTGAGATGAGGCCAGGGCGCCTATACCCTTGAGGGTCCACATAGTGCCCCATCCAGTACTATTAGCATCCACCGAGAACTTGAGAGATATGAGTTCTCGATTCCACGAGTGACACGGACGATTGTGCCATCGAGGCATGGTTGTAGAGAAAGGCGATGTGCTTCACACTTCACGATTACGACCTCCAACATGAAGGTTCGCAGGGTGGTATTTCAACTAAATGGGAGCACTCTTCTATTGAGGAAGATGTTCCTACCGCAATTGAACATGGTAATCAAAGACGTGTCATGGGAACTATTCGAGGAACAGTTTCGGGAGAGGACTAGAGCAACTGGATCAGTCGAACCCACTACTGTGGGAGATTTGGGCAAGGGTCATCAGATTCATGTAGTGGTGAATAACCGCCATGCAGAGCACTAGTCGACTGTGCTCAAGACGTCAGGTACCTTCACTGATTAGACCCTTAGTATTTTGACAGATCCTGATGCTACTGAGAGTTTCATTTCTAGTGCAGCACTAAAAAGAATTAAGGTAAAGGCGGTCGAAGAAGACGATTTTAGCTTGTAGAAATGGCTTCGGGAGCCAAACAAAAGGTTAGAGGGAAGGTTACGAGATGCAGCCTTAAACTGGGAGAGTTTGTCACTAGATCCAACCTATATGTCATGATCTTAGGATCTTATGATGTCATGATCGGTATGGAATGGTTGGAGTCACATGAAGCGATACTCAACTGTATGATGAAAATGTTGATCTTGGTCGATGATGAGGGACAAAGAAATGTGATTATAGGTCAGAACCAGGGAGTTTCCCTGAGGTTCATCTCTTCCTTGCAGCTACAAAAGAGCATGCGCAAGGGATGTAAGCTTTATGTGATCCTTGCATTAAACGAGAAGGGAGTAGTGGAAGGTCTAGAATGCCTTCCAATGGTGAGAGAGTTTGCGTACGTCTTCCCTGAGGAGTTACCTGGGATGCTGCCGGAGAGGGAATTGGAATTAACCTTAGATCTAAAATCGAGGACTGAACCGATAGAAAGAATGCCTTATCAGATGTTGACCCCGGAGCTAGAGGAGTTGAAAATGCAACCGAAGGAGTTGCTATACCTAGGACTTATACGTCCTAGTGTGTCACCGTGGGGTGCACCCGTTATTTTCATATGGAAGGAGGATGGGTTGTGGAGAATCTGCATTGACTACCGTCAATTGAACAAGGAAATGATCAAGAATCAATATCCATTGCCAAGGATTAATGATTTGTTTGATCAGTTGAAGGATGCGACGGTGTTTTCAAAGATCAACTTGAGATCAGGGTATCACCAGTTACAGATCAAGGAGGATGATGTCCCTAAGATCTCCTTTAGGATGAGGTTTGGACATTACAAGTTTACTATATTACTGTTTGGATTGACGAACACCCTGGGGGTATTTATGAGTTTGATGAATGGGGTGTTCTGTGAATACTTGGAAAAGTTCATCCAAGTATTCATTTATGATATTTTGATTTAATCTCAGATGATGGAGGAGCATGAAGAGCACTTGCGCTTGGTACTACAATGTCTGCGAGAGAACAAATTGTATGGGAAATTTTCTAAATGCTCTTTTTATAAATCGAAGATTCATTACTTAGGGCATGTCATCTCTAGCGAAGGTATCACTATGGATCAGGAAAAGGTCGAGGCTATTTTTGAATGGCCTGTGCCGACGAATGTCCCATAAATGCGTAGCTTCATGGTTTAGCGAGATACTATCAACGGTTTGTCGAGGGATTTTCGAAGATAGAAAATCTAATTACAGAATTGTAGAAGAAGAACAAGAAGTTTGTTTGGACTGAGAAATGTGCAGAGGAATTTTGGAGGCTCAAGGAACCATTGAAGACAACACGAATACTAAAGGTCCCTGACATGGATGCAGACTTCTTGGTATGCAATGACACATCCAAGGAAGGCTTAGGCAGGGTCTTAATGCAAGACAATCGAGTGTTTGCTTACATCTTGAGAAAGTTGAGATGACATGAGGAGAATTATGAAACGCACAATTTGGAGTTGTTAGCCATTGTTTATGCCTTGAGATTTTGGAGACATTACCTGGTTGGACATAAATTCGAACTAAAAATGGACTAGTGTGGACTACAACACATCTTTACGCAAAGAGACTTGAACGTGTGACAACGATGTTGGTCGAATTTTCTTAGCGAGTACGATTTTGAGATTACTTACATAAAAGGTACAATGAGCAGAGTGGCAGATGCTTTGAGTCGGAGACCATGCATATTTTCAGTGATGCCTCTTCAGAGGAATCTATGTGAAAAGATTCTAACTTTATAGTGCGATGATGGCTGATACAAAGAGGTCAAGGATTTTATCGGACAAAACATAATGATGGTACCAAGATTTGAAGGATTTGCGTTGGACGACAATGGATTATTGAGATTTAAAAATTGAATTTACATACCACCGAACGACGAGTTGAGGAGTTTGATCCTAAACAAGGTTCATAGAGCAGTGTACATGGGTCACCCGAGAGTCACGAATATGAGGGAATACCTTAAACCCTTATTCTTTTGGAAAGGAATGAAGGAAGACATAGTCAACTACATGGCAAGATGTATAGAATGTCAGCAGGTGAAGGTTGAACATAAACATTCGACGGGATTACTATAGCCACGCACGATACTGGAATCAAAATGGGAGGTCATTTCAATGGATTTCTTTGTGGAATTTCCATTGACAGCAAGGAGACACGACTTGATTTTTGTGGCAATCAACACTCTGATGAAGAGTGCTTATTTTATTCCTATGTGTATGATGTATCAAGAACCTGACATAGATAGAGGTTTCATCAGTGAGATTGTGAGGCCGCATGGTGTACCTAAGAGGATTATATCCAATCGAGGATCGATGTTTACTAGACGATTCTAGACTAGTCTCCAAGAGGCATTGGGAACCCAACTTAACTTTAGTACCGCATATCACTCGGATACAGATGAACAGATAGAAAGAACAAACCAAATCTTGGAGGACATGTTGCATATGTACGTGATGGACCAACATAAGCGTTGGGAATAATTCTTTCCACTGGTAGAATTTGCATATAACAACAGTTATCAAAGCACCATTAAGATGATACCTTTTGAGTTTCTTTACGGGCAACCATGTCAGATGCCTTTGAGTTGGGATCGACTTGAGGATAGGGTCCTAGTGGGACCAAAAGCGATCTAAGAAATGGAAGATCAAATGCAAACAATAAGACAAAGGATCAAGGAAGCGCAGGATCGATAGAAGAGTCATGTTGATATGCATCATGTCAACCGTAGTTATGAAGTTGGCGATCGAGTCTTCTTGCGGGTGAAACTGCATAAGAGTTCAATCAAGTTTGGAAAGGGTGCTAAACTCTCTCATAGGTTCATGGGACCTTTCTATATTGTGGAAAGGAAGGGGCTCGTAGCCTATCCACTAGCCTTGCTTGATTCTTTGAGGCGTATGCACGATGTTTTTCATGTATATGTTTTGAGACAATATATTAGTGATCCTACACATGTTATTGACATGAGTTCCTTGTAGATATTTGATGAGGGTGCGCTCACAACAGAGCCAATCCGCATACTAGATCATCACATTCGACAACTACAACATCGAACAATAGATCAGGTCAATGTCTAGTGGGACAACTATAGTCCGCACTCAATGACCTGGGAGGATGCATATGATATGCACCAATAGTTTCCATTTTTGTTTGATTGATAGACTTATGATACTGTGATACACTTTATTTCAGCACTTATATACTATGAAACTTTGGGATGAAGTTTAAACCAAGAGGGGGTGTATGTAACATCCCACTCTTGCGCACACTAAGAGAACTTATTATTTGAGGACACTTGCTTGCAAGTGATTCGAATTATTATACTATTGGTCATTTGATTATGATTATGAGATATTATGGATACGATGATATGTTATTTTGTTGTATTTACATAGACAGGTGCTATTTACTAGGTTCTCCTGAGTGTGCAGGACTTTGGACATTGAGGATGCATAGGCATCGATGAAACCCCTTGGACTTCGAATCGATTCAGAGAGTGGACTGTTGGGTTTGAATGTTGTTGATGTGACATGTGTGCATATGATTAGAGGTTATGATGATTGATTATTATTTCTACCATGATTCGTTGATGGATGCAGGCTGATGATATCTTGTTGACCAGACTCACATGTGGAGTAGAGGGGTCACGCACGACAAACATAGAATTTGAGGGAGAGGTGTGGAAGCATCCCTGCCACATCCTACTAGCACTCTCATCGTGGCTCGAACTGTAGGTTAATGATTACCTAGTTCGAGAGGACCCATGATGTCGTGAGGGAATAATGTGGCAGTCTCTCACGATGATTCTAAGGGGCGCACAATAAGGCGGGGGCATTCTTCCTTAGAGGCCCTTAGTCTCCCACAAGATCATCTGGTTGATTATTGACTCTAGGGGTTTGAGGTCTACCAAAGTCAATCAAGAGGCGAGTGGCACCCTTAGAGAACATAGTGCATCTTGAAGGGCATGTCATGCAAGGAAAATAGAAAGAGGCAAGTGCCACCCTTGGAGCACGTAGTGCGTCTTGAAGGGCATGTCGTGTAAGGAAAACAAAAAGAGGAAAGCCATACCCTTGGAGCACCTTGTTCTTCCTGAAGGGCACCTCGCGATTTTAACTGGTAAGCCAATAATCCTAGTCATCCTTAAAATGAATGATGTGATAAGTAAAATTTAAAAACAATTTTCCCTAATAAAAATGTTGCGCCACCTAGTGAAATTAAAACCTAGGTCTAAGTAGAACATGTGGTAAAAATAATAATAATAATAAATAAACATGCAACAAGAAGGGGGGTAAGAAATTCAAATTTATTTATTAAAGTCAAAATTATAATGGAGGATTAAAAATTTAAAAAAAAGGGAAATGGTTGTTTTTATCTACATTGCTAATTTAATTTTTAGTTAAAAAGAAAAGAGGTTAAATGGTTGTTTTATCTACACTTGCTAAATTAATTTTTAATTAAAGAGGAAAAAGGGGAAATGGTTGTTTTATCTACACTTGCTAAATTAATTTTTAATTAAAGAGGGAAAAGGGGAAATGGTTGTTTTATATACACTTGCTAAATTGATTTTTAGTTAAAAAGGAAAAAGAGAGAAACTTAAAACAAATAGGAAACTTAAAGAAAAAGGGGAAACTTAAAGAAAAGGGGAAATGTAAAGAAAAAACTAAATGTCTAACTTAGTAAGGAATCTTGCCTTGGGAACTTGCTATTTATTAACTCAACTAGGAATTAAGTAAGACGTAAGTCATTTAAGATTTGTAAGGGGATAGTGGGACACCAAGGAGCGTTTTTAGGAATGCTTTTAGGTGGGTGAAGGAAATAGGAATATTTAATTAATTAATAAAATTGATTTTCTAGTGCAACTAGGGGATGGGTGACATGTGTACGGGGGAGGTTTTTCAAAATTAATTAACTGAAAAAGGAATTTAATGAGAATTTGGGAAACTAATTACTTAAACACTATAAAAATGATGGAGAAGGAGGAGTATGTATCTCATTTTTGTGTAACTTTACGCTGCTGAATTGTACCTTGATTGAACTTTCTCTTGTGAGAGTTGGGATATCCATCTCAGGTAACGATTGGTAGCTTGACCTTGAGAGGTGAGATGGGTGCTAATTGTTCTCTGATATTGTGTGCGTGGCTCCTTTGCGACTCGGGGGGCTCAGGGGGAAGAAGATTACCCCTAGTGTTGGCTGGGAGGTACTGGTAAGGTCACATCAGTTAGAAAGAGGGAGTTGGGTGAAGCGCACATCGAACAATGACTCGGAGCTTTTTCATTTGGATATGGTATGCATGTGTATATTTTTGAATGGTAGTTCAATATTGTTCCTGCTCTTTCAGTGTTGTACTTCTATTATGTTAAGATTATGTTTTATTCAATGTTTTATGATCAAGAACTTAATTTCATCCCAACCTTATGCTCGTTGTATTTTTAATTGATTTCCCTTGGTGAACCCAAACTTTGATTGCAATGACTACTCTACGTTTGTTTTTATTGATTATTATGAAGAAAAAATTGTGTTTTTATCTTTCATCCCTTATCCCTTTAGTTATTGGTTCATGCCTGAGCAGTCGACCGGGAGCCGAATCGATGGTCGTCACTCTGGTGTTTAAAGACCTATATATTCAAATGCCCTACTTTCCTGTACATGGATAATAAGTGAAGGATAAATTTCACCCAGCTATTTATCCCTTACTTATCTATGTTTTTTTCATTTCTAATTGATCTCTAATCCTTGCGCCCTCCTTGTGAATGCATATGTCGATGTTTGATTGATTCATTGTTGAATGATTAGTCTTTGCGCCTTCTTGTGAATGAGTATCTCTGCGTCCTCCCCAAAATTTTATTTGTGATTCTCATTTCATAATTAGTTTTTACTCCATGATTTTATTGGCATACAATACTCACTACTGCATTTGGGTCAAATTTCGACGATGCGTTCGATGCAATTGCCACTTTCTATTGTCGGAAGACCGACAAACCTCGGACCCCCTCAAACGTCGTTTCACATGACGTCATTTTTCCGACGATCTAGTTTTCGTCTGTATTGCGACATTTCAAACGTGGCAAGAGAGACGTTGCAAACGTGGCAAGACCGACGTTTCAAACGTGGCAAGAGAGACGTTGCAAACGTGGCAAGAGAGACGTTGCAAACGTGGAAAGACC
>JZKD02S0198628.1:0-27417 GCA_000966675.3 Picea glauca
CTATTAATTCAACCCACTTCCTAAAATTACTATTGGTATATCAACTTGGGGAAGTGTGTGAGTTAAGCAAGCAAGCCAGAGGATAGGAAATTTGTATGGGCAGTTACAAAATTTTAGACAGTCATTTTTTTCCATGAACAATGGGAAGAGATAAGAAAAGAAGAGCTCGGAGCTGGAGCTACCACAGAGGGAGAATTCTAGAGCATGATGGAGCATTTTTGGAGCATATTTGGAGAAAAATAGTGAAGATCCAGGTTGTCAGGCCTGAAGAGCGAACTCCTGTGTGAGTTGCATTGTAACAACAAGTGTTTGCTATTGTTTGTTGGTGGTTTTTCTATAAATGACTTCCCTTGAGTTCCCAACAGAGAGATTCATGGTTACCTATGCCAGAGAGTAATTGATAAACAAATGGGATGCCTGAGGGAATGAGATGAGTGAAGGGGTACATTCCTTGGGTTGGTCAGGTCGAGAGGAAGAGAGTTTGTGGAAAATAGGGATAGTTGTAGGAGAATACAAGTGGGTTTTGGGATTTTTTGAGTTGTGAGTGGACAGTAAGAGGCCACCCTCTTTTGTGGACTACTATCCCCAACTTAGGAGTGACTTGTTTTTGATATTTGGAACAAAAATTCTATGGTTGGGTGGATCGTTCATGCCAATCTATCGGTTGCACAACCATTTTTAAAAGATAAGTGTCTTACCTTGTTTATGTGTTACATTATGAGTTAAATTGCTATGTATTATGTTGGCCCTTGACCAAGTTTTTGATATCCTTGGTCATGTTTGACCTAGTTTACAGACTTTGACAGGATGTCGAAGGTAGAGTTCAAGACAAAGCGGAGATCGCAGGATCTCGGCCCCTTTTTGGGATTTGGGATTATGTAATGGGTATAGGATGTCGGCCCATGGGTTTACCCATATTTAGGCCTAATTTGTAAAGTATAAATAGAAGGCTAGGCAATGTAAGAAGGAGACAATAAGAGCATCGATATGATGTGGTTCTAAGTGCAAGTGTGAATTGTAAGTGCTTTGTGCATACTGTGTTGAGACTTGCAGAGTTGAGTGCAAGTCATCTGTAGTTCTTTGTGCACAGATTGTGGAAGTCTCTGTTCTATATATACTCAGGGAAGGAGGATCTGGTGAGGTGTGTGCATATCTTATGTCCTAGGCGGAGTAGGATTTTGTGGCTCTGTGCATGTAACCGATTGAAGAAGCTAATAACGAACACGACGAGTTGGTGGACGTAGCCCTAGCGTGGGGGTGAACCATGTACATGCTGTGTTGCTCTGCTTTGTGCGATGTATTGATGTGTTATATGTTTATTTCTTAGTTCTTTAACCTAGATGAATGATAGATATATATGTTAATGCTATGTGCTTGATAGTGTGGATGAATACTAGATCTAGCCTATGTTGATATGCTTATTACTTGAAATTAATATATCTGAATGAATTCTGCGATGTGTTTTGATTGGGGTTTAAGTGTGCTGTGACTAAGAATTGAATATTGATGAATGTTAACTGCTGAGTGCTCTGTTAAGTGTTAGAATCACAGATCCGCGTTCCAGCTAAGGTTGTAGACACTGGAGTCCTACAACGACCCCTACCTCTACCTCGGGTGAGACCTCATCTACTTTGCAGGTGTTTCTAAAAGGGTTGGTAGTGAGGGTTTTGTTGGTTCGTTGTTTTAGCGTTGAACCCTGGGTCTGCCCCTGTGCCAACAAATGGTTCGCTTGTCGGGACCTGGAACTGAGATTGTTGGTAACTGAGGAAAAATAAGCTTTGTGCAAAGACCTAACATGAAATTATGAAAGCTCTGTGCGTATATATGCCACTCTAGTGTGCAGTACTCTACTTAGTTTATGAAGCTCTATGCTAAAGAAAAGATGTATTATTTGAAGAAAAGAGGTAATATCTGAATGCATTGTGCTTTGATAAAGGTAATAATAGTGAAAAGTTTTAGATTTGGAAGCTTTGTGCTTTGTAGAAGTAAGATTATTGGAAATTTTTGTTTCTAAAGTATGGATCTAGGCATGTTTGATAAGATTTTTCCTAGCTTGTAAACTAGGGAACTGGTAGAAGAAATAAGATTTGATATGAGTAGATCTGATAAGAATAGTGAAAGATATGTTATACCTATGCATAGAAAGAATGTTTGGACTAACGAATGGATGTAGGACCATAGAAATAATTTGTTGCAAGTTAGCTACCATGATCCTAGTGCGCCATACAGGAAGGGTTGGGGATAATTTAAAAGAAAGAGAGGATTAGCCCTTTGTTACAGTTGCAGAAAACCAGGACATCTTGCTAAGGAATACCCTGGAAGAATACCTAATTGCCTCTGTTGCAAAGCCATGGATCACAAAGTTTTGGATTTCCCTAGAATGATTGGTAAGGATGAAAGAATGAATATGAACCAAGAAAACCCTAGGGCAGATCAAGAAACAGAGGCTATGACATCAAATAAAGTATTGCTATAGATGAAAGAAAACCTGAATGATCACCGACATGTCACCTTATCAGAGATATTAAAATAAAAAGAATGCATTACAGAAAGTACAAGAGACTTCTACATTGACTATGTTCTGGATGAAGAAACACGGGTGAATATCATGATAGAAAGAACTTGGGAAATTCTAGGAAATCCTGCTGTGATTCCTTCATTGAGAGGAATAGGGTTATTTAGAGGAAAGTTGATAAACCTATGTGGAAAATTGACCCAGATATCTATGAATGCCAATGGAACATCGACAGAGGAAGAATTTGAAGTTGTTAAATTTATTGAGAACAACGCTCCATTTGCTATGTTACTAGGAAAACCTTGGATTGAAAGAGATCAGGCCAGAAGGAAGGAAGAATAATTATTGGAACAAAAGAAGCAAGGGTTGAAAGATTTCATGACTAGGAGGATCACACACTTGATTGAAGAACAAGAGAACCAAGTGAAGCTATTGAGAACCAGAGACTTGGATGTCGAAGTAATAAGAACACTAGAATATCCATAGAAGAATGAAGTACCTATTCTAGATACAAATGAAGTATTACCCCTGGTTTCTAGAAAAGAATCTCAACACCAGGAAGTTACTCTGCCGAGAGAAGATAAGAATCATAATGAAAAAAGGAACTCTGAGACGAAGCTCACTGGAAAGAAGGCTAGAAAACTAATTAAGAAGAGAGCTAATATTGAAAAGTTACATAAAGTTCCTGAGGGAACTTCGCAAAAGGAAAATTTGAAAAATTGGAGCTTCGCCGGAATATTAGACCAACATCACATGGAACTTTGCCATGGTGAATCAATATATCCATTGGGGATAGTATAACCGTTAGACCGACAACCCAAATAGATATAATGGCGCAGTGCACCTAGCCTGCCAACTCATAGCTGGAAATTTAGTAAGGAAGAACAGACCTACGTAGGTCACAGGCTTTGTTGTTGACCTCATAGGGAAGTGTGTGGAAGGCCTGCAAATTAACTAGGCGAAGTTCCTAGTTAATCAACTGGAGCTAGACTACCGTGAAGCACAGGATTAGGGCTACGAGTTTCACTTTAGCTGGCTCCTGATCCTCGTCGCCTTTGTTTCCTAGGAGATGTCAGAAGGTGCGACCTTCCCGAATATTGAACCATTTGAGCTGCTTGCTGCGAAGTTCACTACCCTTTGGTATTCGAGAGATATGAAAAAACAGTGATAGTCGAACACTGTTTTTCACACCTATTACCTGCAACTGAAGAGAACCATTGAAGATGAACCTTGCATGACTCCGAACACCCTACAAAGGTTCTGACCCCTGATGAATTTATGCACAGATCGACACTTCATCTACATAATAGCGCAAGCTGATGAACATAAGGAGCAACTCCAATTGTACTACAAGCTCACAAAAGAAGACCTTGAGGAGATCACTAAGGACTGGTCAACATATCTCCTTATTGCCATAGACCCTGCATATATGTCTGACCCTGACAGCCTAGAGACCATGCATAAAGAACAATATACACTCAGGACCAACATAATGAAGAAGAATGAAGAGGCCCAATATTTAATCAGTACCTCAGGAAAGACTGCTTCAGTATCACCTGATCGAGGGGGTGATGACAAACTAGAAGAAATAAATGGCAAAGGAACTGAACAGAAACCAGGCGAAGTAACACCACCCAGAGACGAGGTTGATCCCTTGAAGAAGAGGAAGGTTTTTCCCCCAAAAACCTCCTCCTATAAGAAATCTAGAGCCATCGTGACCAAGATGAATATTGTGCTCACTGTCGATGACTTTGACCTCATCATCGCAGCTGTAAATGGTGCCTTGTAGGAAATCTTGTAGAATCAATAAGCCAAGCAATAGGAGATGTACAACATAATCAAGGTTGAATTCCATGGGGTACGACATGCCCTTCAGTTCAGCCACACAATCTCCATTGTGCCCCTGCCATTAGGAGAACTAGAGTTGGGGAATGAGCCCACCCAACTCCACTGATTCGCTGATGCGGTTGAAGCTAACCTTCATCATGCACAAGAAGAAATAGAACAAGCCACCAAGGCCTTGAAGCAAGTCCAAGGCGTACTCGTAGAGAAACACAAAGTTTCATGGAAGGAGAAGGTTGCACTCCAGACAAAGTTTGAAGAAGAGAGAGTACATATGTGACAAGAAAAAGAACACTTGCTCGCAGAGCAACTCGAAGTGAAAGAAGCATTCAAGAGAGAACTTCACTCTGTGACGGGCTTAGAGCCATGTGCAGAAGACCGAGTCACACATCAAGTAGAGCAGATCACCGAAGATATCTAGCACCAACAAATACAACAATGAATAATATAATTAGAGCTCCACATAGTGCCTAGCACCCCACAGGATGTGAGGGATCAAAGAGAAGCAACTGCTCGAAGCGCAGTTGAGAGAATAAAATCCCTTGCCATGGAGTGTAAGCAACTCACTGATCATAGTGGCCAGACCTATGAATAACTCACTGAGAATCCAGAACTGAAGGCACTGGATTTGTAGCTCCAAGAGGTGAAATATCAAGCCAAAATGATACAGGCATAGTTGAATCCCCTGTCAGCTATGGAAAGAATGAAGCGATCCCAAGAGCAATGCACTTCCTAGAAACAGGTCCACACTATTCATAGTAGAGTTATGGAAGTAACTTAGAGACTCCAACCTGTACAGGATAATGCTTACCAACTATTTATAGAGATCGAAGGCCGATGAGAGGAACTGGAGCAAGTCATCACTACAGCTGAACAATGCCTAGACGGACTTGTCAACGAAGAAGTCATACAATAATTCACTCAATAGGAGGTTGTGGCACAACAACAATTCGAAGTAGCTCGATCCAAGCTTGAGGATTTTGAAGTAGAACTAGTCATATTAGAGTGAATCGGGATGAGTCACAGGTGAGTGTTGGGGGCGTGTTGGCCCTTGACATGTTTTGGAGATCCTTGGTCATGTTTGACCTAGTTTTGGGACTTCGATAGGCTGTCGAAGGAGGAGCACAAGACGAAGCAGATATCGCGGGATCTCGACCCCTGTTTGGGATTTGGGATTATGTAATGGGTATGGGATGTCGACCCATGGGTTTACCCATGGTTAGGCCTATTTTGTAAAGTATAAATAGAAGGCTAGGAAATGTAAGAAGGAGACAATAAGAACATCTATATGATGTGGTTTTAAGTGAAAGTGTGAATTGTAAGTTCTTTGTGCATACTGTGTTGAGACTTGTAGAGTTGAGTGCAAGTCGTCTGTAGTGCATTTTGCTAGATCTACTCACGGAAGGAGGATCTGGTGAGGTGTGCGTAGATCTCTTGTCCTAGGCGAAGTAGGATTTTGTGGCTCTGTGCATGTAACCGATTGAATAAGCAAATAACGAACACGAAGAGTTGGTGGACGTAGCCCCAGGGTGGGGGTGAACCATGTACATGATATGTTGCTTTGCTTTGTGCGATGTGTTGATGTGTTTATATGTTTATTGCTTAGTTCTTTAACCTAGATGAATGATAGATAGATATGTTAATGCTATGTGCTTAATAGTGTCGATGAATACTAGATCTGGCTTATGTTGAGGTGCTTAGTGCTTGAAAGTAATAGATCTGAATGAATACTGTGTTGTGTTGTGATTAGGGTTTAGTTGCGCTGTGACTAAGAACTGAATATTGATGAATGTTAACTGCTGATTTCTCTGTTAAGTGTTAGAGTGACATATCTGTGTCCCAGCTAAGTTTGTAGACACTGGAGTCCTGTAACCACCCCTGCCTCTATCGCGGGTGAGACCTCATCTGATTCGCAGGTGTTGCCGAAAGGGCCGGCAGTGAGGGTTTTGTTGGTGCGCTATTGTATCATTGAACCCTATTGACAAGTGAGAATGATCGTCTGTCAATTGGAAGAATGAGTCCGGTCCGGGGTTGTTGTTGTAGGTGAATCCCCCTGCGGACAAGTGGATTCCCTCTTAGTCTCTAGACTCCTAATACCAAGACAGAAAAGTTCTTAACATGGACACTGAAATCCTTTTAGATCTAATCAAACTAATGAATGAAAGAGAAGGAGAAATATATGTACCTTATTAGCGACGTTTGTCCTTGAAAAGTCCTGACTAAGCTTCGATCCTGAGCTCCCTGATAGGTCCTATAGGACAAACAAAGATACAATGGACTTCCTACTCTACTGATATTAGATCGATCATAGATCCATCTACTGCAGACAAACTCATATGGAACAAACATAAGTTTGAAAGAAACATGCCAAGCATTGATTATTAATGAGAACAAGTAAAATTACTTACAATCCTTTGAATGAAGGTGCTGCATCTTCTTCCAGTTCTCCTTGTCCAACCCCTTTGCTCAAGTAATCTACACTGATTGCTTTGATGACATCTCACTCATGAGATTATAAGTTTCACATCTCCAATCTTTTCCATGTACCTTTCACCATGAGAAGGCCTCCTTATATAACCTTGGAGAGGTCTAACCACTTGAGAGATATTTGGGATAAGTTGAGGATTCCTCTCCTTCAGTTGAGGATATTCCCTAAGATCATTCCTTGAACATCTATTCGAATCCAACCACCTTCAATAATTTAGGGATTCTTCCCTAATTTGCCTCAACAAACCCAAAACTTGCTAAAACAAGGGTAGCACTCCCCCAAAAGGGTGCACAGGGTGCTTAAACACTCCCCCAAAGAGGCTCAAGGAGCGCCAACACTCTCTGACAGTGGGTAGGGGAGCGCTCCTCTCCAAAATCCATTTTTTAGTGGTTTTTTCAGTGGCAAAAAGTTTGTACTCCCTGTCAAGTGACTTCTTTTCTTCAAAACTAGTCTTTGGGGTGTCTTAAGTGTCGTTGTGATGTTGTTAGAGGCACGACATGGGAAATATGGAAGTATGATGTTTATGAAACTTGCAACACTCGTAGTCAATATGCAACACTTGCGGACAAGATGTGACACTTACAACACTTGTAATGACGACACTTGTGACACTATCGAAGTGAGTAATTTTGAGGTGTAACAATTGTCTAAATAACCCAAGCCATTTGGTGTAACTCATTCCAATGGGTTTAATGGCTTCGTTAGCCAATATAAAAATAAATAAATAAAAGAAATGAAATAACTAACTAATTGTTAATCACTATATATATATGTACATACATATAATGTAACTATTGTAGATCTATTTAAACAAAAGATTTACTTAACTTACTTATGTACATGATATACAAACTGCAAGTTTTAATCTAAACTTACGAAACTCAATGTGAAAAATGATTGCTTCGAAGAAGTAGATAAAGAAAGAACATAAAAATAATTTTTCGTTTTTCCTTTATAAATCTAAAATGATATAGAAAAATACTATGAAACAAAAATGTGTGGATAGTCAAAAACCGAACCATACATTGGAGTTTCATTAATAAGTAAATGACAGAAAAATGTAAATGAGCTAACCTGTTAGTGAGTTAGCGATATGTATCCAAGCATCTGCATGATTAGAGAACGTCCAACTACCACGTCCAAGAGGGAAACCTGCAATGAACCTTAAGACTATTCTAAATAAATCCAGAACAATGTGTTGGCATTTGGGTTTTAATAACATAATAGATGATAAGAATAGGTCCTGTGATCTTATGATCACAAGCGATTACATTAAAATAAATCTGATTGTAACAACATTGCATTTGATTATTCAACTAAAAATTAAAGAGAAATCCTGTCATTTAAGCTGAATAGATGATCACACTGTTAATATCTAAAGCATCAAATATGAACGATATTTATAAAAGAATTATCCCAAAATATAAGAGACCGTGAAGTCTAAATCTATCAAAACCTATTAGTATATCAGGATAAACAAAACATAAATGAAAACACCATTTACAAGAGGCTAAAGCCAAAATGCATATTGTTGTTCCATTTAAGTCTGTGAATTAATCGTCCATCTTCTGCTTCAGGCCGAGATGATTTCTATTACAAAATTTTGTATTTAAAGAGTTTATGTAAACTAAGCATCCTATCTTCTAATATAGGATCATATCTCAAAAAGATCTCACAGTTACAACAATAGAGGGTCTAAAAAGCCACTCAATATCAAACTGTATCTTCAAAATTACACAAGTTTTGTTTTGATTTATAGAATAAGCCAAAAGAGGTGACTAATAAACTAAGTCCAACAATGCTCCATCTTATGAGATCACCACAAGATACGTCATATCCTGAAAGAAAAACTAAATGTGCAAATTATATATTTATTTAACTAACAATTTCCAAATTTTTATATGAGAAATTTGACTTGGCTATAGAATCTCACGATTCTGTAGCCAGTCTTATTATTGACAACTGAAATCTAAATCACTCTATATTAATTATAAAAATAACAATAAATCACTAAAAAAAATAATCTTACCATTCAACTGAAAATCAAATTCGAATTACACAATTTCAGAGTTGATCACAGCCTCGATACTATCGATGTTTTTTATTATGATATTGCCAGTCCTTTTCAAGCATTTTCCTTGCCTTTGTGCATTGATCTTGAGCTCACAGTTTTCAATTGTTAATGAGAGGTTTTGAGACATACGATCCTTGATCTATTTTTGAAGGATGAGAATGTCTGTGTAATGCAGACCTATCCAATGTAAATACACTTCACAATTTACAACAGGGGAAAATGGTTGAGCAAGCACATGACTGTGTGTTAAAACACTTCCACTATCCACTGTCATATTTTGACCGAATTTAATTCCTAAAAAATCCTTGTTGTGCTTCAGACACAGTGGCAAGTTATCCACATAATGGAAGGCTTGACTGAGATCTGGTTTATAGTGATTTGGGTCTTCAACTGCCAGGAATTTTTTAATCTTAGAATTAGAGCTCTCATGGACCTCGATCGATTTGATTGAGCTCACATGAGATTTTGATCTATTTCGTAGGCTCCTCGAAATTAGCCTCCCATCCCTCTTGTTATTATACCCTTGCATGTCTCAATTTTATTTAACTGTTTGGAAGGGTTTCCACTGGTGGATTTGATGTTAAGGTTAGGGTCGACGACTTGTTCACACTTAGGAACTCTAACAAGATTGGAGCTGACGTCTTGCTGTTCACACACAGATTGATCGGGCATAGCCCTTTCATAAGGGTTTTTACACAAGAAAACTAGCCTATCACTGGAGGGAAAACAAGACTTCTCTAGAATAGGTTTATCAACCACAAAAGTGTCCACAGGGTTTACTGTAACAAATCCATTGCGAGTCACGAAAGCATTCCAATCATCATTAAGTAGGTTCAAATGATGGACTATCAACAACTTAATTAACCCATGATGAAATAAGCTAGAATCCAATTTATTCCTTTTATATCTGTTTGACATCTTATATAAACTTCTTAATAAGTAAAAAGGCATGTTTAATTGGAAACCGATAAAATGCATGAGCATCATTATGTGGTAAAGGAAGACGAGGCCGTAGCAACCTTCACAAGTGAGAAAATGTCTTAACACTGCCAATAAACCATGCCATATATCCTTCAATAGGGAGAGTGGCATACCTTTGTCACAACATTGAATGTTTCAGGAGGTGACGAACATACCCCATGGTACCTCGTCCAACTTTGAATTTTTAAAACATTTTTGGCTGGTGAGGGGAAGACCTATTGCCTCACTTAGGAATTCCTCGGTGATTTCCAATTGAATCTCACCCACTTTGGCTCTGCATCCATCGAATATGAGGGTGAAATCTTGGGTTGCTTGTAAGTTATAACCCTAAAAATTCTCAAGAAACACAACCCAACCCTGGATTTTAAGGTCTTCACTTGCATCATCATACAAAAACAAAGTTTGGGAGACATTCAACTCAACACAAACAAGGGCCATAAGGGTTTGGACAGGCAGTCACAAAGGCGACTAGAAATCACTGTGATCATAAGGGGAAATAGAGATAGAGGAATTCTAGATCAAGTAACAAAGGAATAAAACCCACAGTTACCCTAGCGCGACCAAAATGAGAGCATAGGGGGTTTGAAGCCATGAAAATCGGGCGTTTAATGAAAGCCCTGAGTACAGAGCGAAACCCAAGAACCTAGTTTGTAATGATGGATCCATCGATTCGAATTGCCACTTCAAATATAGTACAGGGTATGACTGAGTTGTGTTTGAATCTCATCATATGTAATGGGTACCTTGATTTGCCAAGGTTAGGAGAGGATGCGATCCAAAAATCAAAATACCAATCAAAAGATTTAAAATCGAAAAATATCTACCAAGTGTTAAATGAAGAATATTATAGTCTTAATGCCAATCTATTCTTTATGTATTTATAAAGTCCTCAAGATATAGCTTATAATCTAGGAGCAACTCAAAAACAAATGTTTTATTTATATACGATAAGCTTCAAAGAAAAACAACATCCATTAAAAGAGTTGTGAGATCATTGACCCTACATAAAGACCAAGCCTTGGATATAATTGCAATTTGATTATCAGTTTTAATGTTCCATTCATGCTTTCAGTCATGAATGAAGCATGAAAATGAAAATAATAAAATAGGAACAATCAAATCATCTTTTTTACAAACGAGTAGTCACCTTCAAATAGCCATATTTACATGACAAAGCATAGGTAGCTACAGAAATTGTTATTTGTCACTTTAAAAGGAAAAAATCGTGTAGGGCTGCCAACAATGGTGACTTACTGGGAGAAGCAGTTATCTCTGCATTACCGATGAGTTCATGTTAGGAATTCTTAGAATGATTACAGATCAAAGCATAGTTGAAGGACATCAAGCATCTCAACAATCATTACATAGTCCAACTTCAGATATCTTTCTGTCCAAATGAAATCCGGTGACAAAATTTTAACTACGAGAGAAACGATGTTGAAGTCAATGGATTCAATATTGTTGACAGGGTCACTGCTGCCAGCAGGTGTCCATAGCCTTGGTAGGGATGTCAATTAACCCACTCTGATGCCTCTACCCTGTCCAATAAATTTCAATTCAAAATGAAGGATACTTATGACCAATATCAAAATTTATACCTGACAAGTTTCTTGAACCTGACATTGCTTCGCTACCAGCGGGCCTGTTCAGTACCCCAACGAAGTTGTCTTGGAATCATGCATGCATTTACCCACTGCTAGCAGACCTGTTCAGTATCCTGGCAGGTTTACAAACACTTCCCACAAATCTTGAGAAATTGTTTACAATATGATATAAATTTAAAGATATTTAGAAGAGCGGGTTGATGCTGAAAATTCCAGTCTTTAGAACACTTGTTATTTTCCAGCCTTTAATTTTATGCTTAATCACCTTCATTATGATCTGAAATTAGTTTCTTGATGAAACCAACTTTTCGAGGACAAGAAGGCATACTTGAGTCTCTTTCTTTAAAAATAGGGATAACATAAAAAGCTTTAAAGATGATCGTGTCTGCTCATAATTATAAAGTGAGACCAAGAAATCTGTTTCAAACAGAAAATTTCTTTAGCTAGTTTGTGTTTCAGCAATTCACAAAATTGATGCTCTTGAGAAGACCTTAACAGTTGCTTCATAATGATGCATTCTGGTTCCCCTCCACAAACTAAAAGGTGACACAGACATAAATTTAACCAAAAAACAGCGAAAACAGACAAAATGAAAAGAACCAAACTTAGAAAATCAAAATAAATCAAAATGGAAAAATATGTACAAAAGATGGATCTAGAATTATCACAAAAAATATCTCTTGAGAGCTTGGCCATTCACCGGGAAGGTGTTTGGCTGTCCCTCTAAATTCTATAGGCAGAAAGAGCTGGGACCTAGTTTTTCAGCGATTACGAAGGGCCCCAACCACAAGTTCTGGAACTTGGTATGTTCCCCTTTTCCCTCATGAGGTTTATCCCATTTGAGAACCAAATCTCCTACCTCAAAGTTTCTATCTGAAGTAGAGTTTGAATTGAACCAACTTTTCACAATATGCTGATGCTGATCTAGTATCTCTTTTGCTTGTGCTCTTACTACCTCTAATTTCAACAAAGCATTAATTCGACTTTCAAGAGGAGGACAATCCTCTTCTTGAACTTTCTACGATAATTGTAGAGAGGGAATCAGACCATGAGGAGGGAGAATTGCTTCTCTTCCATAGACAAGAAAGAAAGGAGAATTACCAACATAGGTTTTTAGAGTCACCCTATCAACCCATAGTGCATTAAAAAGCGTGTTGTGCCAATTCTTGTGGTTTTCAAAAACAGTCCTCTTGATGATCTTGATCAGGTTTTTGTTTGTCCATTATGCTAAGTTGTTTCCTTGGGGGTAATAGCTGGTAGAATATTTTAGTTTGATCCCTTTTTCTAAAGAAAAAACACTCATATCGAGGGATGAAAAGTAGGAGGCATTATCGAATACCAAACACTCGGGAATACTGAATCTAGTAATGATGTTTGAGTTAAGGAAAAATATTACCTGACTAGTGTTTACCACTTTTAGTGGTGCAACCTCAGACCATCTGGTAAAATAGCCTGTTGTTGTAATGATGTATTTATGTTGCTGTGAGGAAGTGGGGTTAACCAGAACTATGATGTCAAGACCCCACTGGTGAAAAGGTGAATCTGCCAAAACAGGTTGTAAAGGGAATGCTGCATTTTGTACTCGTCCAACAACCTTTTGGAAGATTATGCATTTAGACATAATGCATGGGCATCTTTGAACAATGTGGGCCAATAATACCCAACTCTTAATACTTTGTGAGTAGTGGTGTCTCCACCAAAATTCCCACCAAATTCACTTGCATGTAGTTCAGATATTACTTTCTCTACTTCATCTCTTTCCAAACAACGCATGAGGATGTTATCAAAATTTTTACGAAATAATACGCCATTTACCAGTTGGAAAGGTGTAGATTTTAGTCTTAATGCTCTTCTCTTTTTTGGATTGAGATGTGAGGAGAAGAACCATGTGTTAGATAAAAATTAATATCATAAAACCAAGAATTAGCAACAACTTGTGTACAACATATTTGATTTTGACTACGTTGATTTACAGTTAAGACATTAATTTGGCCCTGTTGCTCTTCAACTGTATCGACCACTAGTTTGCACAGACCTTGACCTCTGACAATTTGTGCAGGGGTAATTTTGAGGTCATTCTCTTGTAATGATGTCATCCAATTTTCCCATTTTTCACCCAATTCATTTTGTACTAACAAGTTTCTGACAACAGGATAAGGCACAATGACTTTAGTTCTGGATTTCAGAAAATATGATTAGAAATGTTTCACTGCTTTGAAAACTGCATAAGCCTGTTGATATACAACTGGGTAGTTAAGCTCTGCTCCTTTGAATGTTGAGCTCATAAAGGCAATGGGGATTTCATTGCTTTCAACATTCTTTTGGGTCAACACAACGACATAAGATCGATCGAAGGTGAAAGTATAAAGAGTGAAATCTTGTGAAAAATCAGGACTCATTAAGGAAGGGGCCTCCACTATGGATTTTTTTTTGGAATCAAAAGCTTGATTTTCTTGTGGTCCCCAATGATATTGAACATCCTTTTTAATTAAGTTTTGAAATGGCCTTACCATTTCTAAGAAACTCGGGAAAAACCTTCTGACAAAATTGATTTGGCCTAAAAAGGATTGCATAGATTTTTTGGAAGAGGGGGGAGGAAGTTTGGCAATGAATTGAGTTCTTCCGGGATCGATGATCATCCCATCACTGAATACTATGAATCTGAGAATTTATCCTTGTTCCACCTTTAAAGATTGACTTCTTAGGGTTGAGGGATATGCCGTACTTGCAACATCGTTCTAGGAAAGACCTAAGGTGAGATAAGTGATATTTCTTGTTTTTGGAGAAAACAGTAACATCATCAATATAGACCACTATAGATTACTTTAGGAGACCACGAAAATAAATATCCATTTCTCTCTGAAAAGTGGCCCCGACATTTATAAGCCCAAAAGGCATCTTCCTGTAGGCGTAAGTACCCCATGGGGTATGAAAAGTTGTTTTTAACTGGTATGGGGGAGATGTGAGGACCTGGTTGTCTCCTAAAAAACCGTCTAGTAGTGATAGTATTTTGGAACCAAATACCTACTGAATGATTTGTTCCATTGGAGGAACAAGATAATTGTCTTTGTCAGACGCTCGGTTCAAGTTCCGAAAATCGAGGCAGAGTCGAATTTTGCCACTTTTCTTCCTTACAGGAACCAGATTAGATACCCATTCTGTGTCTCACTGGGAAGATTATCTTTGCATTCAATAGTTTATTTAGTTCTTTTTTGACTGTTGGTTCCAGCCTAGGGTGCATCTTTCTCAACTTCTGCTAAAAAGGTTGAGTCTAGGGTTTCATGGGGATGATATGTTTTATTATATTAGGGTTGAAAGTCTTCAAATCATCATATGTCCAAGAAAAGACATCCTTAAATTATTTAAACAATTTTATAAAAGAGGACCACTCTTGTTCGAAGCATCCCACTCCTAGATTGATATATTGTGGATTATATTTAGTCCCTAGATTTACCTTAACATGAGTCAAAGAAGAACTGTTTGTTTTACAATTTACTGAATTTCTGAATTTATCATGAAAATCATAAAACTTCTCTAGCCTTACCATGGATTTAGTAATAGAGTTTACCAGATTAGATATCGATTTGGGAGACATAGGCTATGATATTACCATAACATTACGGAGGTTTTCATCGTGAGTGCCTTCATCGATAATTGCGCCTTGGAAGGTGTCCTCCATGTGCAAAAAACTGATGATCGATTGATCATCATCAAACACCCTCCAATTAGTGACGTTTTATGGGATCGATGGTCTGAACAGTAACTCAATTGAAAATGAATTTGGAGAAAGACCTTCTATGGGAAAAAGTTTAGAAGCGACATTAGCTAATAAATCAGCCTCAGAATTTCTTAATCTAGGAATGGAATCGATGTTAAATGCGGAAAATTTGTGCATTAGATTCCATACCTCAGCTTAGTAAATTTTCAGGTGTGGTGATATGCAATGTATGGAATTTCTTACTTGCCTGACCACAATTTTTGAATCGTCGAATACCATTAAGTTTTTTACGTTCATATCTACAACTTTGCTGAGTCCTTGTAAAAGTGCCTCGCATTCGGTGGTGTTATTGGTGCATTCAAAATCTAATCGATAGGCGATAAAAGTTTTATTACCTGCTAGGTCGATGAGTACACATCCTTCACCAACTCCTTCTTTAGATTTGGATCCATCGAAGTAAAGTGACCATACCTGAGCTTCGTCGACAATGTTTGGCACATTTGGTAAAGTTGTTGACTGAGTACATGTCATGAGCTCCGACAGTTGTTCCAGATCGATGATGGGGTAAGTTTTTACCATGAAGTTACCAAAGAAAGTGTTCATTCCTTGCATTTCAAATGAATTAGTGGAAGCAGTAAATGGTTCATTAGCATCATTCAAATCCGTTACGGTGTACTTGATATAACGTTCACAGTTAATCCTAATTTTATTTGGATTTCCATTTTTCGGTAGCCATAAATGCGACCAATCTGTTGCAAAGTAACCATATAGTTGCTCTGACTAATCCCTTCTCAAGAATAAACCATAGACCTTGGGGATGTCAACAATAATGATGTCAATAATCTGGTGAACTTTAGGATTAGAAGATAACCTAATGAGCACATTTTTTAGTTCACCAATTACCTTAACATTTGTCCGATCGAGATGAATGATTTTAAGACTAGAAGGCTTAACTTTAGTGTTGATTTTTTGGAAAACAGAAAAGGGCATGACATTTGATGATGCATCAGAATATACCATGCAATTATATACATTTCTATTGAAATTTTCAAAAGTTAACAAGAAAGGTGGGACATTTTTGCGAGTATTAACATTAGAATTCTGTTGATTTTTAGCTGCAGTCCCTGAAATTATTTTATCTACATTTGATACAGTTTTTTCAGTGAGATCCCTTTTATCTGGGGTTTCAGGTGTTGTTTTAGCAGGGACCTTTTGAGTTGTTTTAAAATTGATTTTTGCAATTTTCTTGTTGTTCAGATTGTTGTTTTTACTATTTTCTACGATGTTCTAAAGCATTTTCTACAGAAGAAGAGGGAATTTCAAAAATTTGTAAACAAAATATTAGCCCTAAGTTTCTTTAGGTCTTCAATCAAATCATGCTCTAAATTTGGGGCTGCTAGATTCTATTTTGTTTCAGCTTGTTTAAATTGTTTCAGAGGCACATTAGTACTTATTTCGGAAGAGGATTTAGTTTGAGTTTTGCTTCAAGTGTTCTAAGGATGGATAGTTTCAAAATTGGCTTGAAAAATACTGTCTGAAAAATGTCCGAAGACATTGGGAGATGATTCCTCTTCTTCAACTGTTTCTTCTTCAACCACATCTTTAGAATTATCAGGGGGAACTAAGTTATCATGTGCTTCAAGGATAATTTGTAGAGCGTATTGTAAGCTTTCAAAATTCAGACCCTCAGGGGTCGGATTCGGTCGGTTGGGAGGAAAAGGTTTTTTGAAAGGAGGTTTATAAATTCCTTTGCTCGAATATGCTTCTTAAGCTGATCGCCTGAAGTCTACGACTTGATTCGATAATTTTTGGACGACCTTTTGCAAAATTTATAAGTCTGAGGTTTCTGATTGAATTTTAGATTGGGGAGGCCTAATAATAATTTCTATTTTCTTCTTAGAAGATTGGGTTATTTTAGCCTCATTACTAAGATTGTCTTTCAAGCTAAAAATATCTTTTTCAATTTGGTTGGCCTCCTCGAAGGCTTCCAATAACGTAACTTTTTATACCTTTTAACCCAAATTGCTATATTATGGTGTAGAGATTTAGTATAATATGCCACAATAAGGCTTTTTGTATGCATTGAATCAATGGGGATTCAATTTTTTAACGTGAGGAACCTTTGATTAAAATCTTTTACTTTCTCCTTAGGGTTCATCTTTAAGATGGAGATTTCCATGACCAAGACTTCAAGAGATTTATCATCTCTGAACTTCTCTAGGAAACAGGTTTGAATTTGTCCCAAGATACAATGGTGTGAGGTTGTTGGGCGAAATACAATGTAGAGGCATTTACCTCAAATGTGTAAGGAAAAAGTCTACATACTACATCTTCATGTTCTACACTTCCTAGTCTAATGGCTAGCTTGAATTTATTTATGTGATCCTCGATGATTTGCTTAGAATCTAGATCAAACTTAGATAACCATTTCTCCAGGTGTTTTGGTAAAGGGTGCTGAGGTCCAGATATACACAAAACATCTTGATCGAGCCAAGGCCTAGCAGGATTGTTTTGATTTTCCATGGGTGTAGGTGGTGTCGAAGGTTGAGATGCTTCAAATGAAGAACTGGCTTCATCAGATGACTCTCCTCTTGAAGAGGAATAAGATGAATGAGGTGGGGAAGGTGGAATACCAGATCCTCCAGATCCAAGAGTAGGGGTATGGTCAGGATCTGTGGGATTTAAAAGCATACCAGTGCCTTCAAGTTGTTCTCTGATATCAGAGAAATCTAAAGGTTGATTCAGTGGCCGACCAGGTTGTCTGATATGGGCCAAAGCACTGTGTGTCCTTAAAAGTGACTGACGAACAATTTCTTATACGTCGGATGCTTGAGGGTTCGGTGTTAGTGGCTCAATAGGAATCTGGGGATTTTCGTTCGAGGTGGTTGCTGTTTCAGAAGTAACATTGTTGTCAGAATGAATCCGTGTTACTATAGGGGAGCGAGTGTGTGGTGGAGGAGTCTTGTGACTTCCACATGCCATCAATTGTATTCATTCCCTCCTTCTAGTGCCATTTGTTGATGGGAAAAAATGACCGTCCGTCAACTAGAAGAACGAGTCTGGTCCAGGGTTGTCTAAATAACCCAAGCCATTTGGTGTAACTCGTTCCGACGGGTTTAATGGCTCCATTAGCCAATATAAAAAAGAAACAAATAAAAGAAATGAAATAACTAACTAATTTTTAATCACTATATATATATGTACATACGTATAATGTAACTATTGTAGATCTATTTAAACAGAAGATTTACTTATCTTACTTATGTACATGATATACAAATTGCAAGTTTTAATCTAACCTTACGAAACTCAATGTGAAAAATGATTTCTTCGAAGAAGCAGATAAAGAAAGCACATAAAAATATTTTTTCATTTTCCCTTTATAAATCTAAACTGATATGGAAAATACTATGAAACAAAAATGTGTGGATAGTCAAAAACTGAACTATACATTCGAGTTTCAGTAATAAGTAAATGACAAAAAAATTTAAATGAGCTAACCTGTTAGTGATTTAGCGATATGTATCCAAGCATCTGCATGATTAAAGAACGTCCAACTACCATTTCCAAGAGGGAAACCTGCAATGAACCTTAAGACTGTTCTAAATAAATCCAGAACAATGTGTTGGCAGTTGGGTTTTAATAACATAATAGATGATACAAATAGGTCCTGTGATCTTATTATCACAAGCGATTACATTAAGATAAATCTAATTGTAACAACATTGCATTTGATTATTCAACTAAAAATTAAAGAGAAATCTTGTCATTTAAGCTGAATAGATGATCACACTGTTAATATCTAAAGCATCAAATATGAATGATATTTATAAAAAGAATTATCGCAAAACATAACATATCCTAAAGTCTAAAGCTATCAAAACCTATTAGTATATTTGGATAAACAAAACATAAATGAAACACCATTTACAAGAGGCTAAAGCCAAAATGCATATTGTTGTTCCATTTAAGTCTGTAAATTAATCGTCCATCTTCTGCCCCAGGCCAAGATGATATCTATTGACTGTGTTCTAGATGAATAAACACAAGTGAATATCGTGGCAGAAAGAACTTGGGAAATTCTAGGAAAGCCTACTATGATTCCTTCATTGGGAGGAATAGGGTTATTTAGAGGAAATTTGATAAACCTATGTGGAAAACTGACCCAGATATCTATGAACGCCAATGGAACTTCGACAGAGGAAGAATTTGAAGTTGTTAACTTTATTGAGAACAACCCTCCATTTGCTATGTTACTAGGAAAACCTTGGATTGAAAGAGATCAGACCATAAGGTATTAAGAAGAAGTCTTGGAACAAAAGAAGCAAGAATTGAAATATTTCTTGACTAGGAGGATCACACACTTGATTGAAGAACAAGAGAACCAAGAGAAGCTATTGAGAACCGGAGACTTAGGATGTCAAAGTAATAAGAAAACTAGAAGATCCACAGAAGACTGAAGTAACTATTGTAGATATAGATGAAGTATTACCCCTGGTTTCTAGAAAAGAATATCAACATCACGAAGTTACTCTGCCAAGAGAAGATAAGAATCAGAATGGAAAAAGGAACTCTGAGACGAAGCTCACTAGAAAGAAGGCTAGGAAACTAAGTAATAAGAGAGATAATATTGAAAAGTTAGAGAAAGTTCCCGAGGGAACTTCGCAGAAGGAAAATTTGTAAAATTGGAGCTTCGTCAGAATATCAGAACAACGCCACATGGAACTTCGCCATTGCGAAGCAATATAGCCATTGGGGACAGTATAACTGTTAGACCGACAACCTGAACAAATAGAATGGTGCAGTGCACCTATCTTTCCAGCTCATAGCTAAAAAGTTAGTAAGGAAGAACAGACCTATGTAGGTCACAGGATTTGTTGTTGACCTCGCATGCAAGTGTGTGGAAGGCTTGCAGATGAACTGGGTGAAGTCCCTAGTTAATCAGCTAGAGCTAGACTATTACGAAGAACAGGATCAGGGCTATGAGTTTCACTTTAGCTGGCTCCTAATCCTCATCGCCTTTTTTTCCTGGTAGATGCCAAAAGGTGTGACCTTCCTGGATATTGAACCATTCGAGACGCTTGCTGGGAAGTTTACTACCCTTTGGTATTCGAGAGATATGAACAAACAGTGGCACTCAAACGCTGTTTTTCACACCTATTACCTGCAGCTGAATAGATCCATTGAAGTTGAACCTTGCATGACTCTGAACACCCTATAGAGGTTCTCACCCTTGATGAAGTTCTGCACAGATCGACACTTCATCTACATAATAGTGTGAGCCGATGAACATAAGGAGAAACTCCAATCGTACTACAAGCTCACATAAGAAGACCTTGAGGAGATCACTAAGGACTGGTTGATAGATCTCCTTATTCCCATAGACTCTGCATAGATGTATGACCTTGACATCCAAGATACCATGCATAAAGAACAATATACACCTGGGACCAGCAGAATGAAGAAGACCGAAGAGGTCCAAGATTTAAGCAGTACCTCAAGAAAGACTGCTTTAGTATCACCTGACTGAGGGGGTGTTGACGAAGTAGAAGAACTAAATGGAAAAGGAACTAAACACAAACCAGGAGAACTAACACCACCTAGAGATGGCGTTGATCCCCTAAAGAAGAGGAAGGTTTCTCCTCTGAAACCCTCCTTCCGGAAGAAATCCAGAGCCACTGTGACCAAGATGAAGACTATGCTCATTGTTGATGACTTTGACTTCATCATCACAGTTGTAAATGATGCCTCAAAGGAAATATTTTATAAGCAAGAAGCCAAGAAATGGGAGATGTATGACAGAATTGAGGTCAAACTTTGTGGGGTACAACAGGCCCTTCAGTCCAACCGCGTAGTCTCCACTGCACCCCTACCATCAGGAGAACCAGATTTGTGGGATGAGCCCACCCAAATCCAATGATTAGCTGATGCATTCGAAGCTCTCCTTCGTTGCGCACAAGAAGAAATGAAACAAGCCACCCAAGCCTTGAAGCAAGTGCAATGCATACTCATAGAACAATGCAAAGTTGCAGAGTAGGAGAAGGTTTCTCTCCAGGCAAAGTTTGAAGAAGAGAGAGTACAGATGTGACAAGAAAAAGAACAGTTGCTCGCAGAGAAACTTGAAGTGAAAGAAGCATTCAAGAGATCACTTCACTCTATGATGGGATTAAAGACACAGGAAGAACACTGAGTCACAAATCAAGTAAAGCATCTCGCCGAAGCTATCCAACACTAGCATCTACAACAATGAATAACAGACTTAGAGCTCCGCACAGTGCCTAACACCCTGCAGGATGTGAGGGATCAACAAGAAGAAACTGCTCGAAGTGAAGTTGAGAGAATAAAAACCCTTGCCATGGAATGTATGCAACTCACTGATCATAGTGCCCATACCTATGAACAACTCACCGAGAATCCAGAACTGAAGGCACTCGAGTCGCAACTCCAAGAGGCAAATTATCAAGACAAAATGATACAGGCGCAATTGAAGCCCCTGTCAGTTGTGGAAAGAATGAAGCGATCCCAAGAGAAACACACTGCCCAACAGTAGGTCCACACTATTCAGAGAAGAGTTATGGAAGTAACTCAAAGAATCCAACCTGTAAAGGATAAGGCTTACTAACTGTTTACAAAGATCGAAGGCTGAGGAGTGGAACTAGAGAAAGTCATCACTGCACTTGAACAACGCCTAGAGGGACCTGTCAATGAAGCAATCATATAGGAATTCACTGAATAGGAGGCCATGGCACAACAACAAGTTGAAACAGCTCGAGCCAAGCGCGATCTTTTTGAAGAAGAACTAGTCAGATTAGAGTGACTTGGATGAGTCAAAGGTGAGCGTTGGGGGCCTGTTGGCCCTTGGCCAAGTTTTAGAGATCCTTGGTCATGTTTGACCTAGTTTTTGGACTTCAAGAGGCTATCAAATATGGAGCGCATGACGAAGAGGATATCGTGGGATCTTGGTGCCTTTTAGGGCCCCTTTTTGGGATTTGGGATTATGTAATGGGTATGGGATGTCGACGCATGGGTTTACCCATGCTTAGGCTTATATTGTAAAGTATAAATAGAAGGCTAGGCAATGTAATAAGGAGATGATAAGAGCATCTATGTGATGTGGTGCTAAGTGCAAGTGTGAATTGTAAGTGATTTTTTCATACTGTGTTGAGACTTACAGAGCTGAGTGCAAGTTGTCTGTAGTACTTTGTGCACAAATTGTGGAAGGCTTTGTGCTAGATCTACTCGGGGAAGCAGGATCTGGCGAGGTGCACATAGATATCCTGTCCTAGGCAGAGTATGATTTTGTGTCTCTGTGCATGTAACGAATTGAAGAAGCTAATAATGAAGATGAAGAGTTGGTGGACGTATCCCCAGGGTGGGGGTGAACCACTTACATGTTGTGTCGCTCTGATTTGTGCAATGTATTGATGTGTTTATATGTTTATTGCTTAGTGCTTTAATATATATGAATGATATATAGATATGTTAATGCTATGTGCTTAATAGTGTGGATGAATACTAGATCTAGCGTATGTTGACGTGCTTAGTGCTTGAAAGTAATAGATCTGACTGAATACTGCGTTGTGCTGTGATTAGGGTTTAATTGCGTTGTGAATGAGAACTAAATATTGATGAATGTTAACCGATGAGTGATTTGTTAAGTGTTAGAATCACAAATCTGTGTCCCAGCTAAGGTTGCAGACACTGGAGTCCTACAACCACCCTTGCCTCTACCTCAGGTGAGACCTCATCTACTTCATAGGTGTTGCCGAAAGGGCCGATAGTGAGGGTTTTGTTGGTGCGGTGTTGTAGCATTGAACCCTGGGTATGCCCCTGTGCCAACAAATGGTTCCGTTGCTGGGACCTGAAACTGTGATTGCTGGGAACTGAGGAAAAAGAAGCTTTGTGCGAAGACCTAACATGAAATTATGAAAGCTTCGTGCATAGATTTTTCGCTCTAGTGTGCAATACTCTACTTAGTTTGTGAATCTCTGTGCTAAAGAAATAAGTCCAATATGAAGAAAAGAGGTAAGATCTGAATGCTTTCTACTCTGATAAAGGTAAGAATAGTGAATTTTTTTAGATCTGGAAGCTTTGTGCTTTGTAGAAGTAAGATTAGTGGAAATTGTTTTTTCTAAAGTATGGATCTAGGCATGTTTGATAAGATTTGTCCTAGCTTGAAAACTAGGGCATCGGTAGAAGAAAGAATATTTGATATGAGTAGATCTGATAAGAATAGCGAAAGATATGTTATACGTATGCATAGAAATAATGTTTGGACTAACAAATGGATGCAGGATCCTAGAAATAATTTGTTGTAGGTTGGCTACCATGATCCTAGTTTGCAGTATAGGAAGGGCTGGGGATCATTTAAAATAAAGAGAGGATTAACCCTTTGTTACAGTTACAGAAAACCATGACATCTTGCAAAGGAATGCACTGTAAGAATACCTAGTTGCCTCTGTTGCAAAGCTATGGATCAAAAAGTTTTGGATTTCCCTAGAATGATTTCTAAGGTTGAAAGAATGAATATGAAACAAGAAAAACCTAAGCCACATCAAGAAACTGAGGCTATGACATCAGAGAAAGTATTGATATAGATGAAAGAAACCCTGAATGATCAACGACATGTCATCTTATCATAGATCTTCAAAGAAAAAGAATGCATTGAAGCAAGAATAGGAGACTTCTACATTGACTGTGTTCTGGATGAAGAAACACAGGTGAATATCATGAAAAAAAAAACTTGGGAAATTCTAGGAAAGCCTGCTATGATTCCTTCATTGGGAGGAATAGGGTTATTTAGAGGAAAGATGATAAACCTATCTGGAAAATTGACCTAGATATCTATGAATGCCAATGGAACTTCGACAGAGGAAGAATTTGAAGTTGTTAAATTTATTGAGACCAACTCTCCATTTGCTATGTTACTAGGAAAACCTTGGATTGAAAGAGATCAGGTCAGAAGGAAAGAAGAAGAAGTCTTGGAACAAAAGAAGCAAGAGTTGAAATATTTCATGACTAGGAGGATCACACACTTGATTGAAGAACAAGAGAACCAAGCGAAGATATTTAGAACCAAAGACTTAGATGTCGAAGTAAGAAGAACACTAGAAGATCCACATAAGACTGAAGTAACTATTCCAGATACATATGAAGTATTGCCCCTGGTTTCTAGAAAAGAATCTCAACATCACGAAGTTACTCTGTCGAGAGAAGATAAGAATCAAAATGGAAAAAGGAACTCTGAGATGAATCTCACTAAAAAGAAGGCTAGAAAACTAAGTAAGAAGAGAGCTAATATTGAAAAGTTACATAAATTTCCCAAGGAAACTTCACAGAAGGAAAATTTGCAAAATTGGAGCTTCGTCGGAACATCATAACAACATGACATGACACTTCGCCATGATGAAGAAATATAGTCATTGGGGACAGTATAATCGTTAGATCGACAACTCGAACAAATAGAATGGTGTAGTGTGCCTAGCCTGCCAGCTCATAGCCAAAAAGTTAGTAAGGAAGAATAGACCTACGTAGGTCACAAACTTTGTTGTTGACCTCGCAGGGAAGTGTGTGAAAGGCATGTAGATGAACTAGGTGAAGTATCTAGTTAATAAGTTTGATTTAGACTACCACGAAGCATAGGATCAGGGCTACGAGTTTCACTTTAGCTGGCTCCTGATCCTCATCACCTTTGTTTCCTAGGAGATGTCGAAAGGTGCGACCTTCCTGGATATTGAACCATTCGAGTTGCTTGCTACGAAGTTCACTACCCTTTGGTATTCGAGAGATATGAACAAATAGTGGCAGTCGAACGCTATTTTTCACACTTATTAACTACAACTGAAGAGAGCCATTGAAGCTGAAACTTGCATGACTCCAAACACCCTACAGAGGTTCTGACCCCCGATGAAGTTTTGCATAGATCGACACTTCATCCGTGAGCCGATGAACATAAGGAGCAGCTCCAATCATACTACAATATCACGGAAGAAGACCTTGAGGAGATCACTAAGGACTGGTCAACAAATATACTTATTCCCACAGACCCTACATAGATGTCTGACCCTGACATCCCATAGACCACGCAAAAATAACAAGATACACCCAGGACCAACAGAATGAAGAAGACCGAGGAGGTCCAAGATTTAAGCAGTACCTCAGGAAAGACTTCTTCAGTATCACTTGAACAAGGGGGTGATTTCGAAGTAGAGAAACTAAATGGAAAAGGAAATGAACAAAAACTAGCTGAAGTAGCACCACCCAGGGATGAGTTTGATCCCATGAAGAAGAGGAAGGTTTCTCCCCCAAAACCCTCCTCCTGGAAGAAAACAAGATCCACCGTGACCAAGATGAATACTGTGCTCACTGTCAATGACTTTGACTTCATCATCGCAGCTGTAAACAACACCTCGTAGGAAATATTGTAGAATAAATAATCCAAGAAGCAAGAGATGTACGACAGAATCGAGGTCAAACTCCATGGGATACAACATGCCCTTCATTCCAGCCACGCAGTCTCCACTGCACCCTTGCTATCAAGAGAACCAGAGTTGGGGGATGAGCCCACCCAACTCCACTGATTAGCTGATGTGGTCGAAGCTTTCCTTCATCACACATAAGAAGAAACAAAACAAGCCACCCAGGCCTTGAAGCAAGTGCAAGGCGTACTTGTAGAACAACGCAGAGTTGCAGAGTAGGAGAAGGTTTCTCTCCAGGCAAAGTTCAAAGAAGAGAGAGTATATATGCGACAAGAAAAAGAACAGTTTATCATAGAGCAACTTGAAGTGAAAGAAGCAGTTAAGAGAGCACTTCGCTCTATGACCATCTTAGAGCCACAGGTAGAAGACTGAGTCATGCATCAAGTAGAGAAGCTCACCGAAGCTAGCGAGCACCAACAACTACAACAATGAATAATAGACTTAGAGCTTCGTACAATGCCTAACACCCCTCAGGATGTGAGGGATCAAAGAGAAGCAACTGCTCAAAGCGTAGTTGAGAGAGTAAAATCCCTTGCCATGGAATGTAAGAAACTCACTGATCATAGTGCCCATACCTATGAACAACTCACTAATAATCCAGAACAGAAGGCACTAGAGTTGCAGCTCCAAGAGGTGAAATATCAAGCTGAAACCATACAGGTGCAGTTGAAGCACCTATCAGCTGTGGAAAGAATGAAATGATCCCAGGAGCAACGCACTACCCAATAGCAAGTCCACACTATTCAGAGAAGAGTTATGGAAGTAAATCAAATACTCCAACCTATATAGGATAAGGCTTACCAACTGTTTATAGAGATCGAAGGCCGAGGAGTGGAACTGGAGCAAGTCATCATTGCAGTTGAACAACACCTAGAGGTACCTCTCAACGAAGCAGTCATACAAGAATTCACTGAACAAGAGTCCATGGCACAAAAGAAAGTCGAAGAAGATTGAGCCAAGATTGAGGATTTTGAAGAAGAACTAGTCAGATCAGAGTGACTCGGGATGAGTTACAGGTGAGTGTTGGGGGCCTGTTGGCCCTTGACCAAGTTTTGGATATCCTTGGTCACGTTTGACCTAGTGATCCAGATTATTTTCGGCACAAAATGAGAGCAAAGATATAATAAAGAAATGAACAGAGATATTGCAGATATTCAATAATATAACAGAAATGTATCAGAGATGCAACCATAAACACAGATATACAGTAATACATGATTTCTATTAACGAAATAAATGTACAAAGACTGTAAAATACAGAGTGAAAGACTCGCTAGAATGGTGGTAGCTTATCTCTGAGAAGAGATGTGAAGGCTATTCGCATCCATGAGAAGATGATTAAAATGAGGCTCTGAAGGCCCTTTTACAATAAGCAGGAATGCCAAAATTCCTAGACATCCAAAAACCTAACCCTAGGAGATGAAGCGCCAAAAGTCATGTGGGCCCCGTTTGGGTAAGTTAGTACATCAACTTCCCGGGGCCGTAACGTTTGCATACAATCTCCGTTTTAGGTGTATGATAGCTTGTTGGAAAGGTATCACCGAGGAGATTCATTTTGGGGGCTCAACCATGCCTTCGATTATCATTGAGAACCTCGATCTCGAAAAAACTTCATTTAGGCCCTCAAAATGGCCCCAGAAGTTAAAACCTGCTAAAAATAGTAAATTGCCAAAATTGCCAGAAAGTTGTTTTGAGCCAGTTGGAAAAGGTGGGTGGC
>JZKD02S0198628.1:43427-69486 GCA_000966675.3 Picea glauca
ATACATATACATATACATATATATTGGATGTTTATGATGTTTACATGTGTTGATATTTGTGATGGTTTATGATGTCTAATCTATATGCTGTGACCGATGTTTGATGATTATGCATATGTAATGATGTATTGATGTGATAAATGCCAATCTAACACTAGGTTAGCCATGTTATCTGTTATTTGATTAAATTGTCATGGAATATGTGTAAATGTAATTGAATCAAAGTTTCAAGATAAGAGTCCAACTTGCAGGTATTTGCGAAAGAAGTAAGGATCACAAACATGATATACATTGTTGGGTTGCAGGACGACAAGATGGGAATATAATAAGATGCTAAGGTGAAGAATGTGGCAGTGACTGGCCTCGGTGAGGAGACCAATAATGGCAGCGTATTCTGCTTGGTTGTTGGTGGCTAAGCTCAAACATATGCCGCTGGAGTGGAGCAGTTCATGTGAGGGGGTGTAGAGGGCCCAGGCAGTCGAAGTGAGATTCTGTGTCAAACAACTAGCTCTATTAGCGTAACTGATGTGGTAGGATGATGGAGGATGCATCTATAAATAACACAGATGGTAGATCAAACATGAGGCATGGAGGTGAAAAAGAAGACTAAAAACTCTACAAATGTGTACAAAGAAAAAACCTAGTGTAGAATGACTACGATCAGGCATAAAACTTCTTTAAGTACAACCCGTTGACGGGTTCTTTGAGAGGATAGACCTTGGAGAGGTCAGGATGTATGCACCTTTAGTGAGGAAATGTTGGAAAATGTAGGGTCCATGCCATAATGACTCGAATTTCCCATGACTGAGAGTATCATGAGAGGTATCGTAGGCTAGGACGAGATCTCCTTCATTAAATGAGTGAAGGTTGACATGGAAGTCAAAGGTGGCTTTGGACCATTTTTGAGCTACCTCATTGTTTTGTAATGAATACCCATGATCTTCATCTAGTGAGTCTAAGGTCAGCAAGTGCTTCTCCATTGGAGCAGTGTCAAGTAATATCTCGATGGCGGTGCGTAATGTGGGAATTTCTCACTTGATGGGGAGGGTGGATTCGATCCGATGGACGAGATGAAACAGTGTAAAACAGGCTGTCGTGCGATAAGACCACAATGCTGAAAACAACATATATTTCCAATTGGGCTTATGTTTGTTGACAATACGTTGCAACATGGTTTTGAGGACTTTGTTAACAACCTCGACCTATTCGTTGGACTGAGGGTAGTATGGGGAGGAAAAATCATGGGAGAAGCCTAATTTTGAGGAGAGTTCGATGAAGATCTCATTCTCAAAGTGATTATCATGATCATAGACCAATTGTAGTGGAATTCTGAAATGGGTAATGACATGGTTGAAGAAGAAACGTGTTGTTGCTTCAGTGATTTTGTTGAATGTAGGCAAGGCTTTGACCAATTTGGTAAAGTAATATATTTCCATGACAATGTAGTTGTGTCTATTACTAGATGGAGGGTTGCAAGTCATGAAGTCTATGCCCCATTTTCAGAAGGGGATGACGGTGATGACAAGATGTAGAAGAGAGGGTGGTGCTCATGCTTTGTTTGCATAAAGATGGCATTTGTTGCATCACTTGACAATGTGGATGCAGTCATGAAACAATGTGGGCCAGAATTATCCTACTTGAATGATATTTTGGGCAGTGGACATTCCTGAGAGGTGGCCACCGCAAGCGTCACTAAGGAAATCATTCAAGACTCTGTCTTCTTTGTTGATGATCAAACATCGATGAAGTATGTTGTTGAACCTGCATCGATACAAAACATCACCGATGAGGATGTATTGAGGGGCCTCATGGAAAACAAACCGACGATCATCTTGAAAGATATGAGACCCAAAATTTAGTGTCCAGAGGTAGACGAGAAGGTCACCATACCAGGGGTAATCCGAGGGGATGTAGAAGAGGTGTTCGTCGAGAAAATCCATATTGACGGGTGACCGTTTAGCGTCCGAGGAAAACTTCATGATGAGTTCGATGAGAACAAGTTACTTCTTACTTTTGGGAGTTGAGAAATCTAGGTCATAGTCCTGAAGGATGACGATCCATCGGGAAAATTTTCCATTAATCTGTCGTCGACTAAGAAAGTACTACATGGTGTTAGAATCTTCCACGACTTTGGTAGTGCGAAGCATTTTTTGGACTGCGAGGACAACTGTGAGGGCTAGTTTCTCATCATGATTGTATTTCAGGGGTGGTCCTGAAAGATTTTTACTGATGTAGTAAATAACATTCTTGCGTCCATCATCCCCTAGTTGAATGAGGACTCCTTTTGTAGAGACGACGGAGGATGACAAGTAGAGGATATAATCACAATCATAGTCTGGAGGACTAATCAAAGGGTCATTGGACAACACTGATTTTAAATCATCAAAAGCAGTTTGGGCATGTTTATCCCAACGATATGGGATATCATCACATAATAAGTGAAGGAAACCATGCACATGAGTGGTGTAATCTGAGACAAAGCGTCGTAAAAAGTTGGCTTTGCCTTATAGGCTCTGTGGCTGGCACAAATTCCTAGGTGGTGGAATTTTTGTGATAGCTTAGACCTTGAGGGAATCCACTACGATGTCATGTTGGGAGACTATGAAATCAAGGAGGCATTCGACGGTGATGCAAAATACACACTTGAGGGGGTTCAAGTAGATATTGTACTAGTGAAATCATTGAAAGACAAATCGTAAGTCATCTAAATGTTGAGTTCGTTTCTTGGATCGAGAAGTGAGGTCATCCAAGTAAGCGAGGATGATGTGAGAGATATCATGAAAAACATAAGTCATGACCCGTTGGAACGTAGCACCTGTGTTTTTGAGTCCAAAAGGCATGACACGATAAGAACATGTACCCCATGGGGTAGTAAAAGCGGTTTTATACTGATTAACTAGATGGATTTGGATTTCTTTGTAGCCAGAGAACCCATCCATGAAGGACAAGGCCTCATGGCTGGCACAATCATCGATAATTTAGTCGATGAAAGGGGTTGGGAAGTTGTCTTTGGGACAAGCATGGTTGATATCACAGAAGTCAGTGAAAATGTGAATAATGCCCTATTTTTTGTTAACAGGGACGAGGCTGGAGATCCATGAGGTATATGCAATGGGGTATATGAACCCTGTAGCACGTAACTTTTCAATTTCAGTTTTGATAGCCACAACTTTGGATGGGTGAAGTGGGCATTACTTTTGATGGATCTGGGCGACATATTGCCATGTGTCGATGTGATGTTCGATGATAGAAGGATCAAGGTTGGGCATATCCATATATGACCAGGAAAAACTATCCCAGTATTCCTGAAAGTGAGATTTGTAAATTGTGAGTTCCTCAGGGGAGCATGTAACGCCGATGGTGATTTCTTCTATTATTCTTGGTTTGATGGAAATGTCGATTTTGAAAGTGGGGGAGATATTGGCCATGTTGCCTTATTCAAAAGCATCGGGGGAAGGGATAGGGTTGTTGAACTAGTCTATATGCCATGATGGAATAAAATCCTTAGTTTCTATTGCACATATGGAGGCTTGGCTAGGAGGGTCAAAGGATTCCTTTGAGAGAAAAATTTCTCTGTGATGGAGCACATTAAATGGGCAATTGGGGGTAGTGAGTTCCTCTAGAATATCTTCATCACAGTGAACAAATGCGAGAATATAGGGAATCTGTGGAGGTGACATGGGTGACTGTCACGGTGAGATTGTCCTCAAGTGGAGAAAACGTAGAGGGGAGATCAAAACCATGTTGCGATGGTTCGCTTGACATAAACCAAATGTCAGAAAAATGTGGTGTGTAAACTATGGTAGGGGGTAATATTTTATGTGTGAAATGAACCAGAGAATTGGGAGGATTTGGGGAATATCCTCATACAAGTCTATCCATGAACCATGGAGGGGTGAGAAGTGACTCAGGTTTAGGGGAGGTGATGTGAACAATATCTGGAGAAGGGACAGGGGGAGTCACTGGCATCACATGAGGTGAGATGGTCGAATGATTTTGAATAAGGGTGACTTGACGACACTTGTATTCAATGATCAAAGGACACTGGTATGTGAAATGAGCAAGTGAGTCACAAAGAGAGCAAGGGCATCTCATTCTTTTGGTGACTGAGGTAGAGACATAATGAATGTTAGTGACGTGAGTACCCAAAAGTGGTGGTGGAGAGGGATCTTGCTGGAATATTTGGCATATATCCATGAGTGTTTGGTGAAACTGAGGTAGAGAGGGGAAATGGTGAGTGTAGTGGCCATACTCTGAACAGATGGTGCAAGAAAATTTGGTTCGCAGCCCTTTACTTTCGGTAGTGGGGGAGACTGTGGTAATACTATGTGTGCTTGGTGAAGCAGTGAGCGATGTGGTTGCTCGAGGGAGTTGGATCAGATTGCGTAATTCAGGAAGATAAGGACATCTATTAGTGGGTTGTCCCTCTCTTTCGCAGAGTGCGCAAGGAGGTTGAACTCAGGGAGGAAGTGGAGCGGTGGGCTCTTTCTTCTTCCATCTACCCCCAACCATAGTAGTGGTGCTAGCAATTGGGGGTGAGGGTGGCGTGGCTGAAGTGAGTACTGGAATTTGCATTGGGATCCCCTCTGACTAAGGAGGGAGGGATGGTTGAGGAACCATTGTGGGAGAGTGTAGATACCATACAGGGATGGCGAGTACCATGTTTTGAAGGGTAAGTGTTGCGGATACCTAAAATGATTGTATGCCCCATGGGGGGTAGAAGAAGGGAATTTATGTGATGTCTTGCGGGATTGTCTCCCAAATCGGTATTTGTCCCTGGGGGAGGGGGAAATTAGGTATAAGTGGTGTAGTAGGGTTCTTAGGTGATCCTCAAGGTAGACTATCTTCAACTAGTGGAATGTCAAGGTGGGGAGAGGCCTCAGTGGGAGGAATGGTGTCTCCGATGTCAGTTCCATTAGAAGATACAAAACACACTTGTGCTTAAGGGTGTATGAGAGGTGGTGCTCCATGTTATGTTCCCAACAAGGATGGGTCCTTGAAAATTCTGGGGCCCATATTAATGAGTGAATAAGCATCAGAACTAGTGTGAACAAGAGGCATGATGTTATCGATGTTGGCGGAGTGGTTAGGCTCGTAATGTGAAACTTCGATGGTGATGATTTTCTCGTTGTGGGGGAACATCATCATTCGAAAAACATAATCTTTTATAGCATACATGTAGCTACGTCCAAGAAATATATTTTAATCAAGTGGGGAATCAATAACCTCAATGTCAATGAGGATGGTTTTTCCCCTAAGTTCGATGGGGACATTTTGAAAGAGCCCTTCAGGGGAGTTTGGGTGACCATCATAAGCTCTTAAAGTGACGGTAGATGGTACTAGCTCAGGGGAGCCAAGTTTTTGCCATAGATTTTTGGACATGATGCATGTGGATGGACCTTCATTAATGATACATCGATGAACCGTGATGTTACGAATCTTGACTGGTATCTGGAAAGCTACCAAAGCTGGGAGACGAGGTTCCCCACTATCTAGATCAATTGTGATGAGTCTAGTATCAGCTGGGTTGACTGCCCCCAAGGCAGAAGGTAAGTATTTTCATTGAGTTAGATAGGTTTGGAGGAAATCCAATACAGACATAGCTGTAGAAGATTGCACCAAGTCATCGATCGAACTATAATTGTGTGTTGCCCTTGCCTGAGCGTTGTTGACATTCCGTTGTAACAGAATGCGAGGGATACGAATGGTAGGTTCAGTTTTAGAGTGTGGAATCGTCAAGGCTTGTATAGATGTAGCTGGAGCTACTTCTAAAGTGGTGGGAGTAGATTTAGGGGGCACGTTGTATTGATGACCATGCATTTGTAGAAGAATTTCTTCTTTGCTAGTGAGGAGGATATTGCGATCTGCCATATTTAGAGGGTTTTGATACTGTCCCATTTGTGGTGGGTAGGTTGCACATCCTCTTGGGTATTCATCACACCTTGGTGTGGAATAGGGTTTTTCAATACGGCCGAGGGTGGTTGTTTCAAATACTTTTGTGGGGCCTGCTGAGGGGCAAATGACGTTGGAGGACATAGTGCATTTATGGATTCTTTCATCTGTTTGAAGTCATAAATTTGGGGGCAATGGTGAGTATAATGTCCATGCTCACCGCAAAGAGTGAAAGGGAAGTTTGTCTGGAGGTTATTGTTTTTTTTCCTTCCTTGGTATTTATTGTTATTGTCCCCTTGGGGGTTCTAGTTACCTTGATTTTGGTTGCCCCCAACAGGTTGGTTTTGTTGGGGGTTATTTCCTTATGGTCCTGGGTTATTATTGTTTTAGTTTTTTCCTTTATTCTTGGAATTATTTGGCTGAAAAAATCCCTTTGAGATCAAGACAGATGCTTCATACTATGTTGTGGGTGTTGTTCTCACTCAGCATGACCACCCTGTGTCCTATCATAGTGAGACATTATCATATGATGTCTGTAAGTACCTTACTTACGACAAAGAAATGTACTCCATTGTGCAAGCTTGCCGCTAGTGGAGACATTACATTCTTGGGAAGGAGACAGTCATCCACACTGATCATAATCCACTACAGTTCATGCAGACACAAGGAAAATTGCAGAATGACCGCCATCAAAAGCGGTCCACATACTTGCAGCAATTCCACCTCAAGATCAAGTATAAAACAGGAAGCACCAATCATGTCATTGATTTCCTTAGAAGATCGATAGTCACGACACTCACCACGATGCTAGACTCTTGCAACCATAAGACCTCTGGTTGGCCCTAACTCTATGAGACAAACCTGGACTTCGCCACCACCTACCAAATGTTGGGTGCAAACACAGTTGTCGATAATTTCCATCTTCAAGATGGGTTTATGTGTCGTCTGGTCCATATATGTGTGCCATCAAGAAAGTGAGTGAAGTTGATATGGGAATCCCACTACAATTGGGTGGTAGGACACTTTGGCATTGAAAAGATAGTGGTGATGCTACAGAAGCATTTATACTGGCCGAAGCTTTTACAGGAGGTCAAAAATTATATAAGTTCCTACACTGACTGCGTTATTGCCAAACCAACCACTAAGAAACAGGGAATGTACACCCCTCTTTCTACTCCTAACAGTCCATGGGAATCCATCTCAATAGACTACATGTCAGGCCTCCCGTCCACCAAGCAGGGAAATGACTATTTTTTTGTGGTTGTTGATCGCTTTTCTAAATGGCGATTCTGGTTGCCTGTAAGAAGAACATCACAACAGAGGCCACTGCCAAGCTCTTCTTTGAATGAGTCTGGGTACATTTTGGAATCCCAAAAACCATTGTCTCAGATTGGGACAGTCGATTTCTCAGCACATTATGGTCGAGCCTCTGGTCACTGCTGGACACCAAGCTCACCAAATCCATGACCTTCCACCCCTAGATAGATGGATAAACTGAGGTTGTAAATCGAATGATTGTGCATATCCTTTGCATGTATAATTCAAAGAACCCTTTCACATGGGATGATAGCCTTCCCTATGTCTAGCATAGCTACAATCGAGCCTTGCATAGCTCAACTGGCCATAACCACTTTCTAGTGGGGTTGGTATTCCAACCATTGGGACCCATAGATGTTTCACTTCCCCTTGTGGTCACCTTGACCGACTCATCTCCTACTCCAACTGAAGTTGAAAAATCCACCTGTTTCATTGAGTGGATTCAACACATCCACCAATAGGTTCAGGATATCCTACATAAGTCCAATGACAAGTACAAGCAGCGCCATGATCAATATTAGGTGCCACATAAGTTTCAGGTGGGCGACAAAGTTTGGTTCCACTTGTAGAAAGAATTCCTTACAGGACCCCATCAGAAGATTTTCCCACTCTGTTATATGCCATACACCATCACCAAGGCCATGGGGATAATTATTTTGATCTCAACATTCCTCCTTTCCTTGGCCTGCACCCAATGTTCAACGTGGATCTCCTTCGCCCTTATTTCCCACCATTATAGGACACCTCAGAAGTAGCAGAACAACTGACACCAATAGATCTCAACCCCGACTACATACAACAAGAATCCAATGATCATATTGTGGACACAGATATCAAGGGCACTCAATAGCAAAGGATCCAACTTTATCGAGTCGTCAAAGCAGGGCAACTCTTGCACCAAGGCAAGTGGCTCACCTGGGGCCAAATTCAATAGAAATTTCCTCATCTGATGGGGGAAATAAACACAATTGAGACCATTTCTTCCTAAGGAGGGAGGATTTATCTAGGTGGATATCGGTGGCTGCCCACCTTTTCCAGTTGGCTCAAAACAATTTTTTGGCAATTTTGGTAATTTACTATTTTTAGAAGTTTTTCACTTCCGGAGCCGTTTTGAGGCCCTAAACAATGGTTTTTTTGGAAAAGGGGTAGAAATATATAAGTTCCATTTATGTTTCCCCCAAAATGAATCTCCTTGATGATACCATTGCAATGGGCTATCATACGCCTAAAACGGATATCGTATGCAAAAGTTACGACCCTGGGAAGTTGATGTACTAACTTACCCAAACGGGGCCCACATGACTTTTGGGTGGTTCATATCCTAGGGTTAGGTTTTTAGATGTATAGGGTTTTTTCATTCCTTTTTATTGTAAAAAAGGCCTTCGGATCCTCATTTTAATCATCTTCTTGCGAATGAGCGTAGTCATCATATCTCTTCTCAAAGATAAGCCACCACCATTCCAACAAGCTTGTTTCCGCTACATTTTATAGTGTCAGATTATTTTCTTATTGAATAGAAACCCAGTTTTACTGCATCTCTGTTATTTTGTGTTAAGCACCTATTAATAATCTATAGTCATTTAGTTCTTCTCATAAAATCTAGATCAGATTGTGTATAAGTAACTCGACTGAGCATAAATGAGGTCGAACTGTTGAGCCTTGCTGAAGGTTTCCTCTTCGGATTGGGGGAAGGTGGATGCCACATCTTTGGCGAGTATAGAGATGAGTGATTTTAGAAACCAATCGAGACATTTTCCTTTGGTGGTTTCTTCTTTACATAAACTACATTGCCGATGCCATTCATGAATTTCGTCAACAATATGCATAGTTGAGGTTTGTTTTCACTCGAAGAGCAGTTCAAGAGCAGTGTCATGATGAACTAGTAGTTAAAAAAAGGCCAAGAATGCTATGGCCACAGATTCAAAAGTCACGTGGGACCCTGATTTTTCGTCCAAATACCATTTGGATGAAGGACCAGTGAGTGTGCATTGAAATAACCTTAAGCGGATGGAGTCATCCATGACATTGTTTGAAGAGAACCATAACTGGAAGGTCATGACATGGTTGGTGGGATCTTCCCCTGATTTTCCTTGAAATTTGGGAGTATCTAAATTTAGTTTGGTACGCATATTAGGCCATGTGGGGTCATGTAATATAGGATCATTCATGATTTTACTCAAATCATGAATGTTGAGAGATGCCAAATATGGCATGGGGGGTGGAGGTGGAGGATTAGTTCCAACCATGTTGTGAGCAGGTAGTGGACTTGACCCTTGAGGGGGATTTGGTGGGGTTGTACTTCTCCCTTGAGAATAATTTTGTCCCCCACCTCCTTGTGAAGGAGATCTAGTGGATGGATGGCCTTGGGAATTGGACCCAAGTAAAGTGGAACCAAGCAAAGACGATCCCAAAATAGTGGTGCTCATAGGGGTGTGAGATGGTTTAGCCGGTGAGTTGAAAAGACTAGGAACTCCTCCTAGAATAGGAGGGATATTCTGCAATAGTTTGGAACGACAGGGAATCTGTGGGTCCCCTATGATGTCCGACTAGAAAAATGAATGTGTGCAAATGGTGATGAGAGCAATAAATGAACAAGATACTTGTATAATTTTGACCTTCACAATATATCTCACAATCACATGTAATCAAATGAGCATAATACATAAATCAACTGTAAATAAGCATACATGTGGGTAGGTGGATTTTTTCTGCCTGGGAGAACAAAGAAACAAATGCTCTTGTCCTGAAAGACATATCATCCTTCCTCTCAAATAGCACTGGACCTTCCAAGAGCACTCAACAGTGGGGTTTGAAGCCACTGGAAGAGGAGCTCATGAAAGATGAAATAATCAGTTATAATGAGGGGTAGAGGGTGCATATCCTGAAAGAGATGGCGATATTTCCCAATATCCACACAAAATCCAATCAAGGTTCAATTGCAGCCCACAATTTCCATCTGTGTAGATGTCCTAAATTTGGTCACTAGGTACCTCAGTCAAAGTGCGACATTTATATTTTTGGCCTCAGAAATGGGTCAGGGGATGGATCCCTTCCAAGAGTTGGGTGACTCAAGGGGGAATGTACAGAACAACCAGACCTCAGCCTTCGACCCTTCATGGGTATCTCCCTGCCTTATGGTGTAGGGACACTTGACTTGGAGGATTTTAAAGTTCCCTATTTGTCAACTTCTAATGCTTGACAATGTGAGAACTAGATAACAGGGGGTTATTTGGATGCCTACCCCCGGGATCCTACCTAGACTAAAAAATTTCTTTTGGCACCTCCTGTCCATGTGGTGGGCTGAGAGATTGGCGGTGTGAACCAATCTCGTTTGATTTAAGTGGGTGTGGATAATTTCTTCAAGAAATAGTGGGACGTTTCAGAATTCCTTTGGAGAAAACCTACTTCAAACTGCACAATTCAAGATGGAAATTATGTGAGTAAGGAGTGACTTTGTGTGTGAGAAAGTGATAAAATGTGCCAATTTTTAATAAGTTAGGTGTGAATTTGCAACATATGGGCTTTCTGTGGTCCTTACAAATCTTTGTTACCTCTCTTACTAAGTGTCATTGGTACAACCTTGCGGAATTTTAAAATCCCTAAAGAAATAGCATGTGGACATATGGGTCCTTACCAATCCTAGAAAACATATCCTATATTGCACGCTTGTGGGCATGTGTGGACCCTTTACTTTGATCTTTAAACTCTCATAGTGATGTAAACTAAGAAAACAATTTCAAGAAACTATCCTAAGTTTCAAACATGTGGGCATGCGTGGGCCCTTACAAATTCAAGTTGATTTCAAAAAAGAAACTAGGAGGAGACCTAGGGTGGATTTGTCCTATCCTAAAGATTTTGTCAAGGGAGATGAAATGTCCCCTTAATCACCTTTCTGATTCTGAAGATTTCTCTATGGTGCTAGAGAAGAGAATACTCAATGATCAAAGTTGATTTACGGTCTCAATGCAAGTGTTTTTAAATGTGATGGAAAAATAACCTCAGCTTAACTTTTACAACCTAAACAAGCCATCCATGTGGCAACCAAAGTGTTAGCGTCAGATGTCAATCCTAGATTTCAGCAGGAGCAGAGCCCAACACCCATCAGTTTATGTCACAATTTGTTTATCAAGGGTGATCGAAAGAGAGGAGATTCAAAATGATATCGTTTTAAATCAAAATCCTGGACTGAACTATGTATGAACAGGATAGGTCTTAGTCTAACTTAAGTCAATAGGTTGTAGTAAGGGTAAGCAGGAGGAAGACATTAATGAGAAAATTTAGAGGTCAACCGAAGACGTTAGGCCTTTCAACAACCCCAAGGATGAATGATTTAAACACGAGAAATCCTAGAATTTAAATCACAAGGAAACAAAGGAATATCACAGTGTTACAAAAAATCATTTATCATAACATAGTCACAATGGTTCATGCGAATCTGTCGATCATGAACTCCTTAGAATTAGAAAGAAAATAAAGTAAATAAGAAATATGACTGCCATTTAAACAAGAAATCATGGATGCACATACATGATCATAGACACCAGTGTTTCATCAAAACCATACAGCATGGAGCTTACCTCTACCAACGATCCTTACAAAATATGAAAATTGAGTCTATATACTCAGAGAAATTCACCTCCTTGGCCTCAGGAGGGTAGCTAAGCTACCTCATTTAAGGCTTTACGTGCGCATGATATTCCTTCTTAATGTACATGAAGCTTCTTGTCTAACACTGCTTTAGATGACATGTCTTCTGCAGGGAAACTGTCCATCGGAGTACCACGAGCTGACTTCTTTTGACCCTCCCCACGCCTTCCATTTATGGGTTGAGTTGAGGTCTCAACCACCTATTCAATATTCATTAATTGCTTCTTCCATGGAGGGTGTCTGAGACTGAATACACAGAGAATGACCACGTGTCATCTTTCCAAAGCTAGGAGGCTAGCCTTCATTCCTTTAGGTTTCACTCTCAACGTAACCACAGGGCCATGCAACTTTCTTCAAGGATGCTTCGACATTTTTCTTCCAGGGATTTCCTCATGCTGTGTCCGGGATCCCCGATACCCTGTGTTGCGAAATTGTCCTATGCAAACAAACGAATTGATCTTCCCTTAGCATCGATGATAGGATTTTTTCCTTATCTGGCTCTTATTCGTCTATGGTCTGCACATCCGCCCATATTTTCCCTTTGGCCCTACTTTCCATATGATAGTGGGCTATGAAATTGCGCTAAAACAAAAGGTTCTCCATGGATTTCGAGTATCGGCGATGGGAGGGAGTAAAATCCTCATCCTTGATAATCCCGATTGTTGAAATCGCGAAGGGGGCTACATCGTGTTGGTGCCTTCCTTATCCCTCACTCATATAATCACCGGTTAGGATCATGGGCCTATCCCCGAGGGCTTTCACATCTCACGTTTCGGGGTTTCAAAATGCAGTGGAGGAGCAACCCTTTGTCCTTTGAAGTCCCGATAGCCAAAATAGTGACCAGGCTTAATCGCACACCAAGCGCCCCCTGGTAGAATGGCCTGGATCAATTTTTATATGTGGGGCCCCTTTTGGTCTAGACCCTCTGCCATGTGTCTTCTAAGATTGAACGACCAAGATCGCTTTCATTGAACGACCCTGATCCTTTTGGGGTTTTGCACACCGGGGATACATGATGTATCCTGTCTTCATTCTACAGGTTGCTCAATATGCGAAACCATTTATTTTTGCCACATATCCCCAGGGTGGATGGGTCAGATCACATCAACTCTTTCACTTTAAATATCTTGAAATCCCCCCTATCCTCTTCTTTAGGCCCTGCTTTTCCACCGAACCTTAGGCCATGACCCCAGGCCAGGCTTCCGGGGCTATCACATTTCGCGTTTTGGGGTTTTGAAACCCAAGGGAGAACCCTGTCCTCCCAACTTGTGATCCCCGAAACGTCGACTAGATGCCATCTGTCCCCACTATATCGGATGAACCTGATCATTTCGACGATATGGGCGCTATCTGTTGCGCTAAACCTCGTGCAACTCTGTTGACCGCAATTACCCGCCGACTGTCGATCTTCTCCATCGATTGATCCTCGCCGTTGAATACTGGAGCCGCCTGCCTGCTTGCAGTTTTAACCCAAAATGGATTTTCTGCGTGCTGCACATTGCGCTCATGGCTATGACCTTGAACACAATGCATTTGATGGGTTTTTTAAGCCCCATTTCTTCGCATTTTACGCCACAGGCTCGAATCTTGGAGAGAAAACACCCCCCTTACAATAATTGGTGTTAACATTAGGCTCCATGGGGGATATATTCTTCCTTGTGATGCTCTAAGAACTCATTCTACAAATTCAGTGCCTTTTGTTGGGCTATGGAGTCAAGCTCAAGACACCCTGCTGAAAATACAGGCTGAAAAGTAAAAGCAAAACAAAATAAACATACATGCTCAAAGGAGCTTATTTATGTACAACCCTAAACTAATAAAATCCTTTACATGGGGCTAGGTGAAAGTAAATTTCCACGATATCCATTCAAGTAACTTCCTTCATATTTTCACTCTATCAATGATTGGTAACAGATGATGCAACCATGACAACAGAACGGTTACATCCTTCATCTTTTCTCCAAGGGATAAAGTTGAGATAAAATAGGGTGGCTCCAAAGTATGAAGAAAATGCCACTCAATGTAGTCATTGACAGGCTCATAGAATGAGTGAAAGATTCTGGAAGATATGTAACATGCATATTTTTCTGCTACACAACTGCTCACACTGGGCTGAATATATATAGTAGGCATAGGTGGATGAAAAGATGATGTAGGCTAACTGTTCTCAGGCAATGTCTTCTCTCTAACCATATTTGAACAGGAGATAAACTGCTCCCCCTTCTGCTCCTTTAGTTCTTCTTCTTTGCTCTCCCAAGGGTCAGATTCATAATCATGATAAACAGGACCTGTGGGAAATCTTTGCTCTTCAATCCGTTGCTCGATGATCTCTGCGGGCCTGTGATGGATGATTTCCTTGTAATATTATTTAACGAAGAGAGCATAAGGCACTGCAGTCTGCTCTTGGAAGTCCTACATATCCAGCTCAAAATCTGATTCGTAGCTTTCATATACAGGCTGGATGCTCCTATGGTCGGAAAACTATGATGTGGGGCTCTACTACTCCTCATCTAAATGATCATCAAATCTTGGGGCAATAGGTACATCAGGAACAGGATGTAAGGCCTGTATAGCTATGAAATCTTTGACATCAGCCTCAGTAGAGCTTCCAAGAACATCCTCTTCAAGGGCTAGAACATCCTCCGCACTTTCTCCAGATTCTAACCTTTCTAGTTTGACAGAGAGAGATTTAATCATCTCCATAACTTCGCCTAGAGCATATTCTTCCTCCATATGGTCCTCATCCTTACAGTCTTCATTAGACAAAGCCATATCTTGATCATGGCCTTCCCATTCCTCACAACAATTATGACAAATTAACTCAGAGGAGTAGAACTTTTGACAACGCTTATTGAAAACTGCATGAAACTTCTCTAGGGAGGAGATGTCGACAGAAGGTAAGGAGAAATACCACTCATGAGAATCTCCTGCTAATGAGAACATGAACAATTTCAATAATACATCCTCATGATGTATTCCCCAGTTATGCACGAGTTCATGAAACTCATGGAGATGTTGAGCAGGGTTGTCCTCTTTACACTCTCTAAATATGGAAAAATAATCACCCCATTCATTCAGAGTAGGGAAAACATTAGGAAAACCAGAAACAATTGAAAAATTAAAAGGAGTAAACCTTCAAGCCAGGATCCTATCCATTTCAAAACAACGGAGTCACCAATCGAGCCTTTAATCATGGAGTTGCCAAGTGAAAGATGCAAATTTTTGAATGTGTATGGTCTTTGTTCACCATCAAAGGCCAGATACTAACATTGTCGTTACCCCAGGGAACTTCTCAAGCTGAGAAAGCAACTGCTAAAAACCTTCTCAAGAAAGCTCCTCTGGGTCAGCTTTCAGGTGTGCTAAAAGTAGCCACAACTGAAACAATGAAGTGGAAACATTGGAGTTGCCATAGTGGAGTCGCCAGGTGCATAGTTGCAATCTTCGATGTACTAGGTTCTGATGCACTCTCAGAAATAGTAATCTTTGTTGTTCAATCCCAGGGAAAATCTTCAATTTTTTCCTCGACAACGATGCCAAAAATGTTAGCATCAGAAGTCACTCTTGGATTGCAGCAGGAGTAGAGCTCGACACCCATCAGTTTATGTCACGATTTGTTTATCAAGGGTGATCGAAAGAGAGAAGACTCAGAATGATATTTTTTTAACTCAAAATATTGGACCGAACTATGTATGAAGAGGCTAGGTCTTAGTCTAACTTCCGTTAGTAGGTTGTAGTAAGGGTAAGCAGAAGGAAGACATTAATGAGAAAATGTAGAGGTTAGCTGAAGATGTCAGGCTTTTCAGCAACCCCAAGGATGAATGATTTAAACATGAGAACTCTTAGAATTTAAATCACAAGGAAACTAAGGAATATCATAGTGTTACAAAAAATCATTTATCATAACACAATCACAATGGTTCATGTGAATTTGTCGATCATGAACTCTTTAGCATTAGAAAGAAAATAGAGTAAATAAGAAAGTTGTCTGCCATTTAAACAAGAAATCTTGGATGCACATACATGATCAGAGAAACCATTGTTTCATCAAAACCATACAATAGGGAGCTTAGATCTACCAACAATCCTTACAAAATATGAAAACTAAGTCTATATACTCAGAGAAATTGACCTCCTTGGCCCCAGGAGGGTTGCTGAGCTACCTCATTTAACGATTCACGTGCGCATGATCTTCCTTCAGAATGTACATGTAGATTCTTATCTGACACTAATTCAGACGACATGTCTTCTATAGGGAAACTGTCTATCGGAGTACCATGAGCTGACTGCTTCTGACCCTCCCCATGCCTTCCATTTATGGGTTGAGCTAAAGTCTCAACCACCTGCTCAATCTTCATTAACTGCTTCTTCCATGGAGGGTGGATGTGACTGAATAAACAGAGAGTGACCACGTGTCGAATTTCCAAAGCTTGGAGGCCAGCCCTCATTTCTTCAGGTTTCACTCTCAACGTAACCACAGGGCCATGCAACTGTCTTCAAGGACGCTTCAACATTTTCCTTTCGTGGATTTCCTCATGCTGTGTCCAGGATCCCTGATACCCTGTGTTGCAAAATTTCCCTATCCAAACCAACAACTTGATATTCCCTTAGCATTGATGGCCAGGATTGCTTCCTTATCCAACTCTTAGCCGTCTATGGTCTGAATAGCCACTTATCTTTTCTCTTTTGCCCTACTTTCCATATAATAGTGGGATCTGACCTTGTGCTAAAACCAAAGGTGCTCCACAAATTTTGGGTATCGATGATGGGAGGGAGTAAACTCCTCACCCTTGATAATCCCAATTGCCAAAATCGTGAAGGAGGCTACATCGTGTTGGTGCCTTCCTTACCCCTTGCTCATATAATCACCGGCTAGGATCATGGGTCTATCCCCAGGGGATTTCACATCTCACGTTTCAGGGTTTAGAAATGCAGTGGAGGAGAAACCCTTTTTCCTTTGAAGTCCCAATTGTCGAAATAGCGATTGGGCTTAATCGCGCACCATGCACCCCCTCGTTGAATGGCTTGGATCAATATTTATACATGGGGCCCCTTCTAGTCTGGACCCTCCATCGCATGTCTTCTAAGATTGGACGACCGAGATCGCTTTCATTGAATGACCCTGATCCTTTTGGGGTTTTGTGCATCGAGGATACATGATGTATCCTCTCTTCATTCTCTCGGTTGCTCAATCTGCAAGCCCATGGATTTTTTCCATGCATCCCCAGGGTGGACAGTTCAGATCACATCGACGCTTTCACTTTAAATATATCAAAATACCCCATGTCCTCTTCTTTAGGCTCTGCCTTTCCACCGAACCTTAGGCCATGATCACAAGACAGGCTCCCAGGGCTATCAAATTTCACATTTTGGGATTTTGAAACCTAAGGGAGAACCCTGTCCTCCCAACATGTGATCCCCGAAATGTCGACTAGCTACCACCTATCCCCACTGGATCAGATGACCCTGATCATTTCGATGATATGGGCTCTATCTCTTGTGCTAAACCTTGCGCAACTTCATTGATCACAATTACTCTCAGATCGTCGATCTGCTCCATCGATTGATCCTCGCTGTTGAATACTCGAGCCGCTCGCCTGCTTGCATTTTTAACACAAAATGGATTTTCTATGTGTTGCACATTGCGCTCATGGCTGCGACCCTAGAAAAAATGAATTTGATGGGTTTTTTAAGCCCCATTTCTTCACATTTTATGCCACGGGCTCGAATATTGGAGAGAAAACACCCCCCTTACAAGAATTGGTGTTAACATTAGGCTTCATGGGGGATAGATTCATCTCTGTAATGCTCTATGAACTCATTCTGCATCTCCCCCTGCTCCCCTTGCTGCTCCTTTGTTTCTTCTCATTTGCTCTCCCAAGGGTCAGATTCATAATCATGATAAACAGGACCCATGGGAAAGCTTTTCTCTTCAATCTGTTGCTTGGTGATATCTGCGGGCCCGTGATGGCTGATTTCCTCGTAATATTATTCTTTAACGAATAAAGGATAAGGCTCTGTAGTATTCTCTTGGAAGTCTTGCATATCCAACTGATAATCTGATTCATAGCTGTCATATACATGATGGATGCTCCTATGGTCATCAAACTATGATGTGGGGCTCTGATAGTCCTCATCTGAATAATCATCAAATCTTAGGGCAGAAGGTACGTCAGGAATAGGATGTAAGGCCTCTTCAACTATGAAATATTCGACATCAGCCTCAGTAGAGCTGCCAAGAACATCCTCTTCAAGGGCTGGAACATCCTCTGCACTTTATCTAGATTCTATCCTTTCTAGTTTGGTAGAGAGAGATTTAAACAACTCCATAACTTTTCGCAAATCATCTTCTTCCTCCATATGGTCCTCATCCTTACAATATTCATTAGACACAACCATATCTTGATCATGGCCTTCCCATTCCTCACAACAGTTATGACAAATTAACTTAGAGGAGTAGAAATTTTGACAACGCTTATTGAAAACTGCATGAAACTGCTCTAGGGAGGAGATTCTGGTAGGAGGTAAGGAGAAATACCACTTATGAGAATATCTTGCTAATGAGAACATGAAAATTTTCAATAATACATACTCATGATGTATTCCCCACTGATGCATGAGTTCATGAAACTCATGGAGATGTTGAGCAAGGTTGTCCTCTTTACGCTCTCTAAATATGGGTAAATATCACCCCATTCATTCGAAGTAGGGACAACATTAGGAAAACCAGGAACAACCAATAAATTAAAAGGATCAAACCTTCAAGCCAGGATCCTTTCCATTTCAAAAAAGTGGAGTCGCCAATCGATCCTTTAATCATGGAGTCGCCAGGTGAAAGATGCACAACTTTGAATGTGTTTGGTCTTTGTTCACCATCAAAGGATAGATCCTAATGTTGTCGTTACCCGAGGGAACTTCTCAAGATGAGAAAGAAAATATTGAAAACCTTCTCAAGAAAGCTCCTCTGGGTCAGCTTTCAGGTGTGCTAAAACTAGCCACAACTGAAACAGTGAAGTGGAAACATTGGAGTCACCACAGTGGAGTCACCATGTGCACGGTTGCAATCTTTGATGTACTAGGTTCTGATGCACCCTCTGAACCAGTAGGATTTGTTGTTCAATCCCAGGGAAAATATTCAATTTCATCCCCGACAACGACACCAAAAATGTTAGCGTCAGAAGTCACTCCTGGATTGCAGCAGGAGCAGAGCCCGAAACCCATCAGTTTATGTCACGATTTGTTTATCAAGGGTGATCGAAAGAGAGCAGACTCAGAACGATACTGTTTTAACTCAGAATCCTATACCGAAATATGTATGAACAGGCTAGGTCTTAGTCTAACTTCAGTCAGTAGGTCATAGTAAGGGTAAGCAGGAGGAAGACATTAACGAGAAAATGTAGAGGTCAACCAAATATGTGAGGCCTTTCAACAACCCTAAGGATGAATGATTTAAACACGAGAACTCTTAGAATTTAAATCACAAGGCAACTAAGGAATATCACAATGTTACAACAAATTATTTATCATAACATAGTCATAATGGTTCATGCGAATCTGTCGATCATGAACTCCTTATCATTAGAAAGGAAATAAAGTAAATAAGAAAGATGACTACCATTTAAACAAGAAATCTTGGATGCACATACATGATCAGAGAAACCAGTGTTTCATCAAAACCATAGAACATGGAGCTTATCTCTACTAATGATCCTTACAAAATATGAAAAATGAGTCTATATACTTAGAGAAATTCACCTCCTTGGCCCCAGGAGGGTAGTTGAAATACCTCATTTAAGGCTTTACGTGTGCATGATCTTCCTTCAGACTGTACACATAGATTCTTGTCTGACACTACTTTAGATGACATGGCTTCTACAAGGAAATTGTTCATCAGAGTACCATGAGCTGACTGCTTCTGACCCTCCTCACGCCTTCCATTTATGGGTTGAGCTGAGGTCTCAACCACCTACTCAATATTCATTAACTACTTCTTCCATGGAGGGTGGTCAAGACTGAATACACAGAGAGTGACCACGTGTCGGCTTTCCAAAGCTTGGAGGCTAGCTTTCATTTCTTCAGGTTTCACTCTCAATGTAACCACAAGGCCATGCACCTGTCTTCAAGGATGCTTCAGCATTTTCCTTTCAGGGACTTCCTCATGCTGTGTCCAGGATCCCTAAACCTTGTGTTGTGAAATTGCCCTATCCAAACCAATGGCTTGATCTTCCCTTAACATCGATGGCCAAGATTTATTCCTTATCCAGCTCTTAGCCATCTATGGTTTGAATAGGAACCTGTCTTTTCCCTTTGGCCCTACTTTCCATATGATAGTGGGCTGTGAACTTGTGCTAAAACCAAAGGTGCTCCACAGATTTCAGGTATCGACGATGCGAGGGAGTAAACTCCTCACCCTTGATAATCTTGATTGTCAAAATCATGAAGGGGGCTACATCGTGTTGGTGCCTTCCTTGCCCCTCACTCATATAATCACCAGCTAGGATCGTGGGCCTATCCCTGGGGGCTTTCACATCTCGCATTTGGGGGTTTTGAAATGCAGTGGAGGAGAAACCCTTTGTCCTTTGAAGTCCTAATAGCTGAAATAGCGACTGGGCTTAATCATGTGCCACGTGCCCCCTGGTTGAATGGCCTGGATCAATATTTATACGTGGGGCCCCTTCTGGCATGGACCCTCCACAATGTGTCTTCTAATATCGGATGGCCTCAATCGCTTTCATTGAAAGGCACTGATCCTTTCAGGGTTTCATGCACCAGGGATACATGATGTATCTTGTCTTCATTCTCCCGGTTGCTCAATATGTGAAACCATGGATTTTCTCCATGCATCCCCAAGGTGGACGGTTCAGATCACATCAACACTTTCACTTTAAATATCCAAAAATCCCCCCTATCCTCTTCTTTAGGCCCCTCCTTTACACCGAATCTTAGGCCATGACCCTGGGCCAGGCTCCCAGGGCTATCACATTTCACATTTTGGGGTTTTGAAACCCAAGCGAGAACCCTGTCCTCCCAACTTGTGATCCCCGAAACTACGACTAGCTGCCACTTGTTCCCACTGGATCAGACGACCCCGATCATTTTGGTGATATGGGCACTATCTCTTGTGATAAACCTCGCACAAATTCATTGACTGCAATTACCCACTGACCATCAATCTGCTCCATCGATTGATCCTTGCCATTGAATACTAGAGCCGCCCGCCTGCTTGCATTTTTAAACTGAAATGGATTTTCTGCATGCTGCACATTGCACTCATGGCTGCGACCTTGGAAAAAATTCATTTGATGGGTTTTTTAAGCCCCATTTCTTCGCATTTTATGCCATGGGATTGAATCTTGGAGAGAAAACACCCCCTTTACAAGAATTGGTGTTAACACAAAGAAAAAGATGAGAAAATATTTTTCTTTTTACCCCCTAAGTGCCTATGTTTATCTAACTTTTCAAATGGGAAATGAGTCTAAGTGGAGTGCATTTACAAATTGCATGAAAGCAATATTTTGAAGGCTAGGGGCCTTCAAATCATCACAAAAAATCTTACAATTTTAAAACTCTGGAAGTCTGCACAGGTTACAGTTCAGACAGAGGCACACAGTGCACAGAGAATAGAAGTTGTTAGGGAACACAGTGCACAGAGAATAGAAGTTGTTAGGGCACACAGTGCATATAATGCGTAGAGAACAAAATCCCTTTGGGCACACAAAGTGTTGAGTGCACGTCTGTCAGATGAAATATCCACACATGTTTTGATATGCGTTGGGGGGGGGGGAGGGGTGGTGGTGTGGGGGGGAATTTTGAGTGGAATTCTCCTCCTCCAGCTCCAAACTTGGCTCTTGGCAGGTAAGGCTAGGCTAGTTTTGGTACCTACAAGAAAAATGGGTCAAAAAGAAGTGCTATGAAAGCCCAAATAGAATGAAAATTGATACCTTATCCCCAGTATGGTCGCCAATATGTTGTGTTTGTTTTGTCACTTGGGTGAGCAAAACAAGGGCACTTGCATGTCTAGTTGGGCCTGCTAGACAAGACATAAGTTAATGCATGAGTTAAACAATCCAAGCACATGAAGTAAAGTAGTAAACAAACTAAATACAACTAAGAAAATAAAGCTAGAATGCATAAGAAAATTTGAACCAAAAAAAATCAACCAACGACCAAGATTATGCCACCAATGGATAACTATATTAGTTGGAAAAACACCACAGAGAAATGAGGACTTATGAGTCCCTTCTTCCTCCTTGGGAGGGATCTTGAGTTCCCTAATGGAGACATCTTCTTACAATGGTAGAAAAGAAATTAAATGATGAAGAAATCAATGCCTATTCCCTCAAGAGGTGAGTGGAATGTTCTATTGGAATGTTGCTAGAATGATCCAAGGAGAAAAGAGGATTCTCAAGGGAAGATTGAGGCAGCATAACAATACTATGAAAATCTTAATTTTGTAGTGAACCCATGGCCTCCATTTATAGCATGTCTTCAAGGCAATATTCAACTAGTTCTTAGTGTGAACAAGGGGACCTTTAGGGAAACCTTTGGTCCTTGACCAACCCCCCATTTGGATTCATCTCAGATTTAAGGGTCAAATCAAGTTGGGTGCTGGTCCATAAGTGGTTGAGGGGCCAACAAGAACCATAAATGCTCCATTCACAGGAGTGCACAACTTTTCTCGTACATAGTCGTGCATATGGTGCATTGTGCACTCTACGGGCTTCTTTGGCCCGCGCACTGTGCACACGCTTCCTTTAGTGAGTTAACACATGTCAATTTTTTCCCAATTGTATAGTTTTTGCCTCTTGGAAATGCATTTTGGTGCTAAAAGTGAACTAATAATTGTTTGGCACTGTTGTATTTAAGTAACCATTCGCGTATGATTTTGCAGATGAAATTTCAGTGATAACATTGTCGTTTGGAGATCTTTGACTGCTAAGGATCTCATCTAATTTTTTAGTTCTTTTTTCGAACTTCTTCAACTTTTCTATTGTCAATAGTAGCTCCCCTTTTGTGTGATCCAATTCTGCTTTCAATTTCTCATAATCTTCTAATTCCTCCTTCAAGCTATCAATGGTATTTTCAAGCTTGTAATTCTCTTCTTCACAACTACTCAATTCACCTTTTAGTATTATGTTTGTGTTTCTAAGCTTGATATTTTCAGTTTCAACATGCTTCAACTTTTCAAGATTCTCATCTTCTTTTTCACTCTCTACATTGTCTTTGTATCCCCAAAAGGAATCAAGGTTGGTTTCTTCATCTGAATATTCTTCAGAAATGATTTCCTCTTCTTTAGAACTCTTGTGATCATCATCCTGGGTTTCTTGGGTTATGAAGAGGACTTCTCCTCCATCATTATATTCATCATCACTATCATCTGAGGAGGTGTCATCATCTTTGGAGTAGAATCTCTTTTTATTGTTGAGACTTCTCTTTTTGTAGTAGCATTTTTTAGCAATATGTCATATTCTCCCACAGTTAAAGCATTTGAGAGGAGACTTACCTTTGTATCTTCTAGTTCTCTTCTGGAGCCTTCTTATGAAATTTGTTACTTCTTCATCAAGGTCAATGTCCTTTTATTTTGTCCTATTTATGGATTTAAAGGCTGCTTCATTGTTTGGCTGGTCACTTTCTTTACCTATTCTCATTTCATATTCTATAAGAGATCCATGTCATTCATCCATTGTCATTTTGGTCATGTCCCTAGTTTATTCAATGGTGGAGACCTTAGCATCATACTTCAAGAGAGGTGATCTCAACACTTTCTGTGCAACCAAGGATTCATTGATCTCTTAACCTAATCCTCTGATACCATTAAAAACTTCATCAATTCTAAGAAAATAGGTTGCAATATCTTCCTTTTCATCTATCTTCAAATTTTCAAATTCCGCTCTATGACGTTGAAGCTTGACCTGCTTAAATTTTGGATCACCACATAGATACTCTTGATTTTGTCCCATACCTATTTAGCAGTGTTGCAACCCATTACTTTTATAGCAATGGTTGGTGCCAATGCTCCTAGAATAACATGTCTGGATTTTGAATTAGAACTCGTAAGCTTCTTCTCATTTGGATCAGTTGGAGAATTCTTTGGGATTACATAGATATTTACAACTGAGTACCAAATGTCTACTCCCAAAGTTATTAGGTAAGTTTTCACTCTATCACTCCAGTATGCATAATTTCTTCCATCAAATCGTTGAATCCCATTTGGCATTTGTTCATGGTCATCCATCTCTGCTCAGGATTTTCCTTCCAGTGATTAAACTGTTCTGAAGGAAACTTGCTCTCATACCAATTGTTGGAAATATTGAGAGGGGGGTGAATCAGTATTTAGAGAAATTAATATTTTGAACTTGTACTTCAATCAGATCATGTATTCAATTTATATCCAATCAACAATGAATACTATCCAATGAACAATGAAGACTATTATAAGAGATACACCAATACACCATGCACAATATATAAGAAGTAATAATGTATTATTGTTCAAAGGAAGTAATGAATTCCAAAGGTAGCTACAGCTTCCAAATATAAAGGGAGGGATAAACCTCCAAAAGGAATATACAATCCTACAATATCAAGAGAGGGCTGACCTCTTCATCCTTGCCCCTTCCTTCCACCCAAGAATATATGAGAGATAATAAAACTTTACATTAAATTATCACCATCAACCAACCATCACATAAAACCTGATAATGCTTCCTGAGACTTCTTCAACTTTTGAAATTATTCACTTATTGGAATACTCTGATCCTGTAGATAATTTTATTCAATGTATTCTCTGAAACTCCTCCATTTTTCACTCCTTGAATCCTCCAAGAGAAGGAATTATAGAGAAAATGGTGGAACTTATTCAATTCTGGTTTATTCAGGAGAGTGAACTTGTACATAACACCCCATGCTCAATATTTAACATCTGATTATAAAATTTGTATATAGGAAACTATAGCCCGTACTATTTCCAATGCAATTGGTCTCAATTGATTTTGATTCTCTATGAAGAGGTTATGACTGTTTTACCCGGAACACATTTTTATGACTAGCTTCAGGACTAGTCAAAAGCCCTATCTTCCACAGAGTGTATCTACAAAATTATAGCGAATAAAGAGCTAAATGTTTTACCACAGGTACCTAGATATGTATTCTAAATAGCCTTCGAATTTCACCATTTGAATCGTTCTAGCAACAAAGTTATATAGAAAATGGTAAGATGACTTGTAAATAACATACCTTGGAACACATCACCAAAATACTTCATCCTCCCTTGAAATTCGACCTTCTTTACTTCATATTTCCTCATAAATTCGACTTACATCTCCTTTTTCATTAATAAACTTACGCGTGTTGAAAAATGAATGTATAATGAGATGTATTTATACCCTTTATGTCATTTCATTTTAACATTAGGGCTGACATGTAGTTTCTGCTTCAATTCACATTGTCATCTTCAAAAATTCATTTCTTCTCAATCATGAGGATCCATGTGACATGCCACATACCATCGGAAGTGAAATGACTTATACTATACATTCATGGGTGTTGTATTTGCATGTGTAATTTCCTTCATGTCTATCTACTTCGATCAACTGTGGGGTCCAAAATACAATGGCTAGGGTTGACATCAATGAAAACAACCAATATTCCAACACACTCGACCAGAAAGGCCCCCTTTACAGCCTCCTCAAAACATCCTCGGCATTCTTGTTCCTCCACATGTGTCCTTGTAGCTGGAAGTCCCTTGCAAATGATGGATGACAAGATATTGTCAACCCACCTATCTCTCACCATCATGGTTGGCCCACTATGTCATTGCCTTAGCCACCACCTGTCAACCCCAATGTCCATATTTCCCATGTTGATTCGTCTGTTCAATCTTCACATGCTAGTAAGAGACTAAAAAATGATGTTCCCCAACCTGTGCAATATAAAGGAAAAGCAGTCGCCTCCCCTTCTTCTCCCTCTGATGATTCCTCAAAATCCGTGTCTTCCCTCATTCATTTGAAAGATGATTGTTCCCATGTGATCAGTGAGATACAACCTCAAGGGTATAACCAACTATGGGCTACTTCCAAGAAATCAAAGGGAGACAATAATGAAAAAAGGAAAATTGCCTCCCAGAGTGGCAAGTATTGTTTTTAGATTATGTGTTTTTATTATTTGAGTTGATGAAGACAGTGCTATTGGGTTTCAAAATGTTTGG
>JZKD02S0198628.1:95023-107155 GCA_000966675.3 Picea glauca
AAAAAAAAAAAAAAAAAAAGTTGTTTTCGGAGTTGTCCCTCGATCTTCTTGCACAAAGAAATCTTATACTAAAATATTAAAAGTTGGAGGGCCAGTCTCTGAGTGTGTAAGAGGCTAACCCATCAGGACACTGAACAGGTCTACTGCTAGCGGGTACTGGCCTGTGGTATGACTAGGTAAACCTACCAGAGTACTGAACATGCTTGCTGGTAGCGAGGCATTCTACCTAGCGAGAATGGCAATCTGACAAAAAATAAATAATAAATTTAAACTTGTCGTGATGTATGACATTACTTGTAGACAAATCTGACATGAAGTATGTATGGTTAAGTTAAGGTTAATTAACTCCATAAAATTTCCATTGGGAACTAACTTTGAGACTATCTCGACACTCTCTCGCCTACCTCTTCTTATAGGATTCTCTATCCTATAGGTGGGGTCATCTTCTAACCGTCTCATCAGACCAATCTGTGAAATTTATCTCTACACTTAACAAGCAGTAAATCTTCGGCTATTGGGAGAACTGACTGGTTTCCTATATTTTTTATTGTGAGGTGTCATAATACTTAGGTGTGGGGGAGGGGTTCATGAGTTGACAAATGATAACATTGCCTAGAAGAAGTGAATCTTTGTAAAAAATTATGTATTGTTTTCATGATACAGTTTATTACATTAGCAATCATTTTATTTTTGACATGATAAATTCCATGTGTGCTATAAATTATTGTACATATCCTTAACATACCACTTTATTGGTTTATTTTTGTTACAGGTTGTTCATTGTAGGACTGAAATTACATGTTCTATGCGAGTGGATTGAGTAAGCATGGTGGAAAATTCAATAATAATGGAACACTCTGCCTCTTCTCCTAATCACTGTGACTGTCAAAACCATTCCAAGACTGCAGGCTACCCATTACAGGAGGTAAAAATGCATTTAGCACAGAGGTACCATATGGAGTGACATATGAGGTGCCGTATAAGGTGCCAAATGAAGTGCCATATGAAAATATAGACCAGTAACTGTCCACAATTTTAGGTAACCAAGAATCAATGGCATTAATTGAATTAGTTCATGGAAATCAAGATTGAATGATGCAAACCTTAGACATTTTCATGATCAAATGTCCAAGTCAAAAGTCTTGTACATTGATATAACTTCTTATCATTATGATTTCCCCCATAAACATGCCTTCAAATTTGAAATCACTCGCACATGGCAACTCATGCATGCATGTGTGCAACCATTTCCACCCTAAGAACACTCATAAATGGAATTGGGTTATCCCATTATTCCTCACACTCATATCTTCTCATTCTAATTCCCCTCTGCTTATTTCATTCCTCTGTTCTAAACACACTCACCCTCTGCTCATTCTGATTCACCTTTGTCCACATTTGTGCTCAGCCCTTGCTTAATTGTGCTCGACCTATGGTTAAATTGTGCCATTCCTTGGTCACTTTCTCTATCCTCTATGAATTTCTCCTTCTAACCATTCCTTCACACCATCATGATGCCCAAACAGTATGAGCCATCTTCCTACGTAGACCTTTTCTCCATCCCTGATTTTTCATAGTGCAAGGAAGTATTTTTGCACGTAGGTTGGGGGCTATTTTTGTCTCACTTGCAGGTCCATGATGATGGCATATTAATGCAATTTTCCATCGGTTTTGATGGGAAGAAAACACGCGTGGGGTCTCTCACCTTTGGGGTCTCAGAGGAATCCATAGCCATAACCACAACCACAAATATTTCAAGAGTGGGGGATAGATGGTTTAAAAACCACCAATTGATAGGATCAAGCTATAATAGGGTTTTTAAACTAGAATTCTAGAACATCTCAGGAGCTAAAGGATACTCTAAGGAGTGGATAAAAGAGGAGATAATAAAACCTCTCATAGTCATCACTAGGATGATTACATGTGAAGGTAGATATTTTATGCTATGACTGTCATTGCCTCATCGGTGTTTCGATGTGTATAATTTCCTCATCAGGGAAAACTCATCACTGTTGATCAGTTAGATTTTTTCACAACTGACGCTCGCACTCCCTCTACCAACAACATTCCTTTCTTGGGAGACCAAAATATCACGTATGAAAGCATTGGTGTTGGCTTGTTGAAATATTCTAGCCTTATGGGTACCTTCCCTACACCACTTCCACCGACTACACATCATATTTCCACTGTCAATATGATTTCGACCATGGATTATCAATCTTTGGAATCATTTTACCCTTGGATTGTACCTAATCCCTTGGAATTCGATGCATTAGGTGAAACCATGCCACTTATTCCAAACGAAACATCATGCGTTGCTATTCAATCTGATTCTCACTCTTCGGATGATCAACATCTCTTGGCACCTAACAATTATTCGATGCTATAATAGTTAAGTTCCTTGTCATTTGCGATCGACCACATTTCCCCAATTTTTCTCTCTGATGAATCTATTATGTAAATGTTGAGCATTGACGAGATACCTCGGGATGATAACCATCATCGATCCTCTTTTCTTCCCCCTCATGAAGAAATTCGGGGAGATATACACTATATCTTCCCTCCTGATGTTGATTTTCCATCGTCTCCCATGACTTCAACTTTCGATGATTTGGATTCAGTAGTTGACATAGTGATCTCTTCGGTAAGGATATTGGAGCCTGGTCTCCTTACCCTGTGGCAGCCCTCGACATGTGTTCCTTCCAGAGTAATTTTCTTCCATCCAGTGAAGATCTCTTGGAAGCCATGATCGAGATTTGTCCCTTGATGTGGTGTCCTTCCAGAGAGTTATTCTCTTGGAAGCCATGATCAAGGAGATTCCATGAGCATAGTTTCTCTTCTCTGTAGCAAGCTCGTTAAAAAATGAAAAAGAGGCCATGAGCATAGTTTCTCTTCTCTATAGCAAGCTCGTTAAAAAGTGAAACAAAAGCTTGAGCACAGTTTTTCTTATCTGTAGAAATCTCATTAAAAAATGAAACAACAATCTAGGGATTGAACCTGGAGCCACGAGCATAGTTCTTTTCCTATGTCAAGATCGTTAAAAAATGAAACAATCACCTCTCTTATCAAGTCGAGTCTTTCGTTTGGTATTGTATTTGAACCTTAATTTCATCCACCCTTATCCTTTTTCTCCATCTAGTAGAGAAATTGGTGACAACCTCAAATTCGGTGAATGAATTGAAGTTTGAGGGGCATGTCTCCAGCCTTTGATGATCATTCTGGAGTTAAGCCACTAGATTTCAAGATGGGGGAATACCGAGCTTAGTCTTTGTTCTTTCTTGTGCTCGTAAATACATGAGAATGCAACCGAGAAACCTTTTATCTCTTTTTCGGGCTCGCATGGATATGCGAAAAAGGAACCCCTTGGAGTCGTCTTTAATCTCTTTTCAGACTCTCTAAACATGAAAAGATTATTGAGTGATCTTTCTTCCTTTCCCACTCATTAAAAGATTTGAAAGGGCATCTTTTGAGTGATAATTTATCTCTTTTTAGGCCTCGCAAGACTAATATTATGAAAAAGGACCACATTGGAGTCATCTTTAAGTCATTTTCAGACTCTCTAAATATGAAAAACAATCGATTTTACCTTCTCTGGACTTGTTAAACAATCATACATTGAAGGGCCCATATGGGACCGAACCCTTACTTCTTCTAGTTCATTAAATAAAGGAATAGGGACTTACCGAAGGTGAGTTATATCAATCATGTGTTACCCTCCTTGAGCTCGTTAAACCAAAAAGAGGTACTTGTCTATCTGGATGGGGGGGGAATTGAAAGAAACAAGCCAAGCAATTTTTGAGAATACTACCAGTAACTCTTACAGTCACCCTTGAACATGACACTTTGTCTTTGCATGAATTTTAATCCACTGAATCTCTGCACTGAGCCAATCCTCTAAGTTTTTGTTACTCCTTTGGTTCACCCGACGAAAGTCACTGTATCCACTGCATTATCGTGTTTTGTTCCATTTCAATTTTATGTTGTTGTGCCTCAGTGTTCAAGGAAGTATCTTCCTCGAGAGTCAGCGATCAAAAATATCCTATTTCAATACTCGTGTTAGTCCATGTTCATTTGATCTACCAATTACATATCTGTGTTAGTTTCGTGTCATTGATGGGGGATACATCAAGGCCCTCCTTCGACAATTCTATTCATGTCGACTTCAGCACATTATCCAGGAGTTAGACTTAGAAACCAGTTAGTACCTTGAGACCTGCATGCCTCAATGATAGGCCTACTTGTGTCCGATAGTGGGTTTAAATCATTGACCTCTGATCAGATGATTCCATGGATGTTTGACTTTAGCTCATTCATTCACATTCATTGGAATGTACTAGAGTACCTTGGGAATCATTAACATCAATGGTGATTTCTCTCGCGCTTGTTAACGGTTTACATCATTGACTGGTAATCAAGTGGTTTCTTCATGTTCGACATCATGAAATCTATTCACATGGTTAGATTCATACTACATCGGGATCGGTAAGAAGACATTGGGTTGATTCATCACTCTTATATGTACTTTGCCTAGGTTGCGAAGGAGTTTTCTTTTGAACTATGACACATATACAGTTACATAGATCCACCTTGTATTAGTCGTGGCTATGTCTTGTCATCTCGTAGATCCACTCTGTATTCTTCATGGCTACGATCAGTTCAGGTGATGGGAGTATAGATCCACATTGTATCTTCAGTGGTTATACCTTTTGTCAATATAATTATGGATTCGCAGTGTATTTTATGGCGACCATACCTAAAAAGTCTTTATCACTCAAGCATAGGTATGCCTGCCTTGGGTTTGAAACATGTCATAATATTTGTTTGATGGTTGTGTGCATCTTTTTCCAGCCTCTCTGTTTCCATAGCCTTGCTCAAAAAATTCTACAAAGTACTTCAGTCTTCATCGTCTTATAACTTCTCACTTTGGGGGGCAATTTGTTACACAAAAAAATTGCTCAGTTCAATAGTGTCGCAAGTGTCATCATTACAAGTGTTGTAAGTGTTGCATCTTGTCCGCAAGTGTCACATATTGACCACAAGTGTCACAAGTGTTGCAAACATCATACTTCCATCTTTCCTATGTCGTGCCTCTAATGACATCATAAGGACACTTAAGACACCTCAAAGGCTAGTTTAGAAGAAGAGAAATCACATGACAGTGAGTACAAACCTTTTTCCACTGAAAGAACCACTCAAAAATGGATTTTGGAGAGGAGTGCTCCCCTACCCACTATCATGGAGTGATATCTCTCTCTAGGCCTCTTTGGGGGAGTGTTTGAGTAGTTTGTGCACCCTTTTGGGGGAGTGCTACCCTTTCTGAGCGAATTTTTGGTTTGTTGGAGGAAATCAGGGGACAATTCCCTCAATATATGAAGGTAGTTGGGTTCGAATATTGGGTCAAGGAATGATCTTAGGGAAGATCCTCAACTGAAGGAGAAGAATCCTCAACTTATCCCAAAGATATCACAAGTGGTTGGGCCTCTCCAAGGTTATATAAGGAGGCCTTCTCATGGTGAAAGGGAGGTAGAGACTAGAGATTGATACCAAACTTATGATCCTATAAGTGGTATGAACATAAGAGATTGGAGATGTGACACTTATGATCTCATAAGTGAGATTCCATCAAATAAATAAGTGTAGATTACTTGAGAAAAGGGGTTGGACAAGGAGAACTGGAAGAAGTTGTTGCACCTTCATCAAAGGATTGTAAGTACTTTTACTTGTTCTCATTAATAATCAATGCTTGGCTTGTTTCTTTCAAATTTATGTTTGTTCCACATGAATTTGTCTTCACTATATAGATCCATATTTGAGCTAATCTTAGTATAATAGGAAGTCCATTGTACCTTTGTTTGTTCTACAAGACCTATCAAGGAGCTCAGGATCGAAGCTCAACCAAGACTTTATAGGGACAAACATCGTTAATAAGGTACATATATTTATTCTTCTCCTTTGTATAGTAGCTTGATTAGACCTAAAAGGATGTTATTTTCCATGTTAATCACTTTTCTGTCTTGGTCATAGAAGTCTAGAGACCAAGAGGGAATCTGCTTGTCTGCAGGAGGATTCAACTATAACAGTATGTCTGATCTATGTGTCATTGTCATTGTCTGAATTCTTGAACATTGTATTTTTTAGTATGACCCACTACTGTATCTTCAAGATGTTCTTCTCATGCAATAGCATATTGATCTTCAACTTCAAGAAGTGTATAAAATTTCCTCTAGGACCTTTAAAGAAATATCTCTCTGCTTGGATATATGATTCTACCCTATAAATAGAAAAATATGTGATATACCCTCCAATGGTACTATCAAACCAGTGATCTATTTATCTCAAAATGGTGTTATCAACTCTCTTGGCCTTCTTGATCAACGCCAACATCCAAACCATAGGTGGTCTAGATCTGATCTCAAACTGGGTGTCTGCTAATATGGCCAACCACTCATATAGCTCCTTATGAATTCCTTCAAAGAAAATCTCGTGTACATCAATAAAGATATACCTTCCCAACCAGTCTTATGTGATAATATTAGGGTTCTTATTCTGAGCTTCTACTAAGTCCTTTTCTTATTCTTCTATCCACTTATGAATCTTTGTCTTCGATGGAAATCACCTTGACATTCCCTCAAGAAGATCATGGTCCCAACAACGGAACCAGTTTTTGGAACAGGGATAGACCCAGGGTTCAGATCTAATAGCACACCAACAATCCCTAACTATTGGCCCTTTCGGCGACACCTGCAAAGAAGATGCAGTCTCACCCAAAGTAGCAATAGGGGGTTGCAGGACATAGGTGTCTACAACTAGAGGAAATGAAAGTGGAATCAAGGCAATCATACAGGGAGATCAGATTATTATTTTCCAAACATAAACCTACTTTGCACAGTTATATATTGTTTTTAACATACTAATGCATCATCAGAGTAACATAGTAAATAACACAGCATCAATCACACACAACAATAGGATATATGTGGTTCACTCTCTCTCTAGGGCTACGTCCACAAAACTGTTGATATTGAGAGGGGGGTGAATCACTATGAAGTACAATTTAAAACATTTTTCAACTTATACTTAAACCATTCAATTATATCCAATGAGAAATGAACAATAGTATAAGAGTTACACCAATACACTGTAATACACCATGCACAATATATGAGAAATAATCAATAGTTATTGTTCAAGGGAAGTAATGACTTCCAAAGGTAGCTACAGCTTCCAAATGTAAAGGGAGGGATAAACCTCCAAGAGGAATATACAATCCTCCAATATCAAGGGAAATTTTAACTCTCCATACTTTCCCCTTCCTTCCACCCAAGAATATATGAGAGATAATAAAACTTTACATTAAATCATCACCATCAACCAACCGTCACACAGAACCTAATAATGCTTCTTGAGACTTCTTCAATTTCTATAATTCTTGAATTCTTGGAATACTTTGATCCTGTAGATAATATCACTCTATGTATTCTCTGAAACTCGTCCAATTTTCACTCCTTGAATCCTCCCCAAAAAGAAGTTATAGAAAGAATGGTAGACTTTATTCAATTCTGGTTTATTCAGGAGACCGAACTTGTACAGAATTCCCCGCGCTCAATATTTAACATCAGATTCTGAACCTCACAAACAAGAAACCAAATTCCATACTATTTCCAATGCAATATGTCCCACTTCATTTGTATTCTCTATGAAGAAGTTATGACTTTTTTACTTGGAACTTGTGTTTATTTACTAGCTTCAGGACTGGTCAAAAACCCTATCTTCCATAGAGTGTATCTCCATAATTATAGTGAATAAAGAGATGAAAATTTTACCACTTGTACCTTGATATGTATTCTCAATACGATATCAATTTCACCATCTAAATCGTTCTAGAAAAAAAAACTATATCAAAAATGGTAAGATGACCTGAAAATAACATACCTTAGAACACATCACCAAAAGACTTCATCCTCCCTTGAAATGCAGCCTCCTTTACTTCTAATTTCCTTTGAAATTTGACTTGTGTATCAAATGAATGTATAATGATATTTATTTATACAATTTATGTCACTTCCTTTAAACATTAGGTCCGACCTGACACTTTCTTATTTTGTAATTCTTTTCTTTAATTATCTTCAGGGCCTACATGTACTTCCTTCTTCAATTCACTTTGTCATCTTCAAAAATTGATTTCTCTTCAACCATGAGGATCCACGTGACATGCCACATACCATCGGAAACAACATGATGTATACTATCCATCCATGGGTGTTGTATCTGCATGTGCATTTTTCTTCATGTCCAAATACCTTCATCAATCTTGCGGTCCAAAACCCATGACTAGGGTTGACATCAATGACAACAACCAATCTTCCAGCAATCTCCCCCTTTTTCATCGATGGAAACACTCATGCTCCCCCTATCATCACGATCCCAATTTATCTCCCCCTTTGACATCAATACAAAGGGTAGGGCTTTCTCCCCCTGAGTTTAATGGCAAAAGGTAACTCTCTTCTTTGGGGTTGCTCCCCCTGAACATGTGGCACTCAATATTACGTCATCCTTATTTTTGGTCTTTGGGACTTTTTCTTCCTTGGAATCCTTTTGTGTGGCTTATGTATTCTATCTCTTCTTCACTTCTAGGATGTATATGTTGTTTGGTCTTCTTGTTGCAGTTGCAACCAATCTTCCTGAGTTATTTTCTCTGATTTTACATTTTCGGGAGTCAAACGTAAGAGTGTATCCTTGATCACACATTTTACTAACACTGAGTAGATTATGCTTCAAGTCTTCAACCAGTAGGACATTCTTTTCTTTTACATTTTTTCTTCCAATCTCTATTACACCTTATCCAAGTATTTTAGCAAATGAGTCATCTCCAAATGCAACATTGCCACCCTTTCTCTTCAAGATAATGAATTTGTCTTGATCCCCAGTCATGTGTGAAGAACATCCACTGTCTATGTACCATTTATCTTCTTCTTTACATTTTTCAGTAGTCAATGCTATTCGACAATATTCATTGTTTGGAAACTCTTCCCTTCTCCATATTTTGGTTGGCATAGGTACATCTTCATTCATATATCTGCAATATTGTGCTTTGTGACCAAGATAATTACATTTGTAACATACAATATTTTTGTCCATCAATGGGGAAAATGAATTATAACTTTTGTTGACAAATCCATGATTATTTCCATATCTTATATTTACACCATTCATGTTTATTGTGTATTTGTTCCTTTCATTGATTATGCAATTAATTTCCTTATGTCCAAAATTTTTACAAGTATAACAATGACCCAATGACCAAGAAAGAAATTTTGATACTTTGGAGTAAGTGACCTTGTTTGTGATGTAGTCCATATGGGTTCATGATATACTCTTTTGTAGTTTCCTTCATATTGATTGAAGCTTCTTTGATTCTTGAAGGTAGGAGGTCTTCTCGGTTATTCATCTCTTTTTTAATCATTTCTTCTTTCTGGTATCCTGGTCCACTTCTCATCAATTGTTTGTGTATATATTTATTCAATCTTCTTGTTGGTATTTTCATTTTCTTTGTATGAAGTTTCACCCATGCATCCAAGATGTGTTAATTCTTTTGGCACTTGAGAGTTTCTTAATCTCTTCCTCAATGAGACAACTTCTTGTTCAAGTTTCCCACAATCTTCTTCTTTCTTCATCATTTGGACCTTCTTTACTTCTCCTATTCTTCTTGCTTCTCCGAGTATATTTTTCAAGGAAATGGTTTCTTCTCTTAGTTTCCCAAAGTCTTCTAATTGTTTCTTCAAGATTACAACTATCTTTTCATAACTACCCAATTCACTTCTTAGTTTTCTACGCGTGTCTTTGAGCTTGCTATTTTCAATCTCAACATGCTTCATTTTTTTAAGATTCTCATCTTCTTGTTGAATCATTTTTGCTTCATGATTTTCTTCTTCTTCATTGGAATTTTCTTATTTAGTGTCATATCTTTCAATCCTTGGATGAGGACATTCAAATTCAACATGTCCTACTCCTTCACAATTAAAGAAAAAGAACGGACCTCTATTTTCTTCTTTGAAATATGAGATGTTGCAATTTGCTTCAACTTCTTCTTCTTCTTCTTCTTCCCTTCCATAAAGCTCTTGTATATTGTCCCAAATCTCTTTTTTCGATTCACATGATCCCACCTTGGATTTCACTGAATCTCTCAATCCATCCAGGATGGTATCTATTGCCAATTTGTTGTTCCTTTTTGCTTCCTTCTGAGCTGCAGTCTTTGGTTTCTTCAAAGCATTGTATCCTGAAGCAAATGAGAACAAAACATCTTCCCCAAGAGTTTTCAAGTAATTTTACATTCTATTACTCCAATATTCAAAATTTCTTCCATCAAATGGTGGAATCCAATTTGGAATGTTGTCTTCCATTTCTGCATAGGATCTTCCTTCCAGTGGTTAAACTGTAATGAAGGTAACCTTTTTTGATACCAAGTGTTGATAATGAGAGGGGGGTGAATCAATATTAAGTACAATTTAAAACCTTTTTCAACTTATAATTAAACCATTCAATTATATCCAATGAGAAATGAACAATAGTATAAGAGTTACACCAATACACCATGCATAATATATGAGAAATAATCAATAGTTATTGTTCAAGGGAAGTAATGAATTTCAAAGGTAGCTATAGCTTCCAAATGTAAAGGGAGGGATAGAACTACAAGAGAAAGATACAATCCTCCAATATCAAGAGAGGTTTGAACTCTCCATCCTTTCCCCTTCCTTCCACCCAAGAATATATGAGAGATAATAAAAAATTACATTAAATCATCACCATCAACCAACCATCACATAGAACCTGATAATGATTCCCGAGACTTCTTCAATTTCTACAATTCTTGAATTCTTAAAATAATTTGATCCTATAGATAATATTACTCAATGTATTCTCTGAAACTCCTCCAATTTTCACTCCTTGAATCCTCCCCAAAAATAATTTATTCAATTATGGTTTGTTCAGAAGACCTGACTTGTACATAATGCCCCACACTCAATATTTAACATCATATTTTGAAACTCACACATAAGAAACTAACATCCGTACTATTTCCAATTCAATTTGTCCCACTTAATTTGGATTCTCTATGAATACGTTATGACTATTTTACCCGGAACACGTGTTTATTGACTAGCTTCAAGACTGGTCAAAAACCCTATCTTCCACATAGTGTATCTCCATAATTATAGCGAATAAAGATCTGAAAATTTTACCATAGGTACCTTCATATTTCTTCTCAATACCATATCAATTTCACCATATGAATCGTTCTAAAAATAATTTATAGCGAAAATGGTAATATGACCTGAAAATAACATACCTTAGAACACATCACCAAAAGACTTCATCCTCTCTTGAAATCTGGCCTCCTTTACTTCTGAGTTCATATGAAATTCGACTTGTGTATCAAATGAATGTATAATGATATTTATTTATACCATTTATGTCACTTCCTTTTAACATTAGGGTCGACCTGACACTTTCTTATTTTATAATTCTTTTATTTAATTATCTTCAAGGCCTACATGTACTTCCTTCTTCAATTCACTTTGTCATCTTCAAAAATTGATTTCTCCTCAACCATGAGGATCCACATGACATGCCACATACCACCGGAAACAACATGATGTATATTATCCATCCATGGGTGTTGTATCTAGATGTGCATTTTCCTTCATGTCCAAATACCTTCATCAATCTTGCAGTCCAAAACCTATGACTAGGGTTGACATCAATGACAACAACCAATCTTCCAACAAGAACTATGCTTTATAATATATTAGGTGAAATATTATAGTTCTATATGCGCTCTTATCTTATAGATCTCTCTCCTTCTCTCTTTTCTCTATCTCCCTTCACTGCGCACCCAACTACAGGGTTAATCTTCGCACCCAACTGAATATCTTACAACACAGACTTATCTCACTGTTTGCACCCAATTCGTCACTGTGTGAGAAAATTAAGAGTGCTTACATGCCCAGTTGGGATCTGCTAGGCATGACAGTTGTGAGGTAAAAGGTTAGAGAAAGAAACAATAAAACAATAAGCAAAAACAAACTACAACTAATTAAAACTATGAGCATATAAAACAAATGAAAAATA
>JZKD02S0198628.1:124886-165400 GCA_000966675.3 Picea glauca
CATGAGGTGTATAGTTGATGATGTTGGTACATATTGATGAGTCATAGTTGATGAGTAGTTGACACATGATTGGTACATACTTGCTACATGGTTGGATGCACTTTTTTATGGTACATGTTCATTACAGTTTGTTTGGTACAAGTTGGTGCATGGTTGATGCACTTTTTTATGGTACAGGTCGATTACAGGTTGAGGTACAGGTTGATGCATGGTTGATTCATGGTTCAGTTTTATTGGTAGAGGTTTATAGTGGTATATCTCATAGTGATAGTGTGACAGTGGTTCCATCACTCTACTTCTACTTCAGGGAAGCTGGACGGGGTAAGGAGAGGTGATTGTAGCCACATTCTGGTTGTAGCCAGAGAACATAGGGGGCTATAGCCTCCTTCTGGTTGTAGCCAGAGAATAGGGGAGTTGGAGCTTCCTTCAGGTTATAGTCTGAGAAACAAGAGGGTTGGATCCTCCTTCCAGTTGTAGTTGGAAAAAAAAGGAAGTTGGTGTTTCCAATGAATGTAATTATTCAAGACATAGAAGAAAATGTATTTTGTGGTTTTCTCTCACTTTGGGTTTCCATGTAAAACAATTGTGTATTGTGTATGTGTATGATTGTACATGTTTTCATTGCTTACTTACTCTACAGTTATTGGATGATAATGCTACATTGATATAACACTTGTATTATATGGTTAAAAAGGATTAAATTTCTCTATTATTGATTCACCCCCCCTTTCAGTAATCCAACATATATTTGGGTATGTTTTGTGATGTTACTAAGATTAGGAAACTAATGTGTGTCATCTTATAAGTGTTAATAGAATATCCTACAAGTGTTATTATCACATATTTGTGTCTCAACTTGGTTACATACACCTGCATCATGTAACCCCCCCTTCTTCTACCTTGGGTGAGACTTTTTCAGCTTCGTAGGTGTTGCTGAAAGGGTCGGTAGTCAGGGCTTTGTTGGTGCATTGTTAAGCATTGAACCCTAGGTCTACCCCTATGCCAACGGGCTTCCCCAACCAAGGTAATTGGAATATCGTGTAGAGAGAAATCCCTACACAAGGCATGTTATCCAACTACGGGAATCAATCAACAATGCAGAATCAAGTGCAAACTCCTTTTACTGGCCAAGGACACTATGGTTTCTAACTAAACCCTGGATAGCAGGAAAACATTTCCTGGCAACCTAGTGTGAGTCAAAATCCAGGCCCCTCTTTTCCTTTGAATCCACCACAACCTAGACTACCTTTCCTAGAAACTCTGCATTTTCCAGACTTGTTGAGGTTGTTGAATGACCCAGTCTGTCATGAATCACATTGGCCCCCCATGCCGACTAATTTTTCCTCAGACACCCCTAAGTTTGAAGGAAATCCTGACGAAGATCCAAGTGATCATGTTACGAATTTTCATTTATGGTGCTCATCCAAATCGTTAAAGGATGATTTCATTCAATTGTGTTTGCTTCAATTCACTCTTACATGGGTTGTTGTAAAATGGTATATCGAGCTCGATAGCTCGAAGTATGATTACTTTAATGACCTGGATATGATTTTCTTAAACCATTTCCAATTACCAGTAAGATATGATGTCGACACCGAGTTTTCGGCCAAATTCGAGAAAAAACAATCCTTCCATATCTCGAATCATATCCGAGAATTCCGTCGAAAAAAGAGATTGATCAAAGTTAAGGTCCCTCCCACATTTTTTCTCGAGTGGTTCTAAATTCCTTGATGCCTTGTGTATCCAAACACGTCACGACATCAGGTTTTTTTTCGAAGAAGAGGCTATAATGAGACCCTAAAAATTGGAGCTAATGTACTCTCAATCCAGTATGTTATACAAGATCCTTCCCAATGCATCACAGTTGACTTTCGACAATACCAAACATAATTATGGGAATCACATCGATGGCATAGTAGGCTCAGCATAGAGAAATCACATAGATCGGTTGACTAATCATTCACAACAATTATCAATTCAAGAGACTATGGCTAGCCAAAATCCTAGTTTGGCTAGCCCCATAACCCAAACGTCAGATGTACGCAATGTGAAATCGACGAATCCCAAGAGTAACCAACAATCTGAGGGAAAGAGGAAATATAAAAACAAGAAAGGTAAGGGGGATAAGAAGGTTTTGAACAATGTTGGCGAGGGTAAAAATGAAAAGAGGAAGGTGAATTTTTCATGTAATCTTTGCACAGACAATCACTTGACTCACCACTGCCCTCGTATTGAGGAGGCCCAAAAGGTATTGGCACAGAAGCAACCTACCATGTTAAGAAATCATTTTCCACAAGGGAAAAATATGGATCAAGATTCCTCATCCACGAATGCACCTGGGAAAAATTAGAGAGCCCTCGCGCCTAATGCTAATAATAGAGCCGAAAATGTTTATATGATGAAATATGATGCTCATCTATAGATCAGGGCTCATAATTATGGAATTCCAGAGTCTTATGAGAGGAGAAAAGAATCCTACAAACCACCTCCTCCTCTTCAAATTGAGAAGACTATGGGAGAAACTATGACTCGCATCCCTAAGGGTGTATTTAAAAAGGATTCTCACAACCCAAATGCAAGGGTTGCTCAGAATTACTATGTTGTGGAGGATCTGACACAAACTCCTTGTGCAATGTCTTCTTTGGAAGTCCTCCAAAGTTTCCCCTCATAGAGAAAATCATTGTTTTATGCCTTGGGAGCAGTCGAGGCTACTAACTTGGGAATGATTTTTTTTGAACTTACATATTATAAACCTTGTTTTCCTCACCATGTCACTTTTCAGATAATAATGGTGTATGCCATGAAATCATTGACATGGAACATTTTATGTATGGTGTTTAATGAGGGTGCCTCGACTTGCGTGATGTCATTGGCATGTTGGAATTCCATTGGCCAACCTAAGTTGTCTCCATCACCCATGTTGCTAACTGTGTTTGAAAATCAATATTTTAGACCACATGGTATAATTCCCTCCTTCCCTGTGAAGTTGGAAGGAAACCCATGTGCGTCGAGGTAGAAGTAGTTGATGCACCTCCTGACTACAATATTTTGTTAGGGTGGGGTTGGACCTATGCTATGGCAGTGGTTGTATCCACCATTTTCTGGGTATTATGTTTTCCTCACGAAGTCCAGATCATAATTGTTGATTAGTTATCCTTCTCTTGTCCTGATCCTTCATCGGGGGCATCCACGGTCCCAATGATTGACAACCCGAAACCAGGTACTGTCAACTTACGTGTCGGATTGTTTCCATCTTTAATGGGTAATTTTGATTATTCACCCCCTGCTAATGATGTTAATTTTATTTCGATTGTCCCTGACCAGCCAAAGGCTGTGATATTTCAAGTCGCTTCTTTTAGAACAAGTTACTTTAATGACCCGTGGATTTTACCTTCCCCATTGTCTTCGATGGAATGGGTAGGGCACCCTGGAATAGATATGCCCTTATCCGTTGATGAGGTTTCATAAAATATTGTCCAGCAAGCCTCAACCAACCCTGATCTAGCTCCCCCACAGGAGGTAGATATCGTTCTCGATCTTATTTGGGCTCAAGACTCTTTCACCACTCACGATCCTTTGGACTTAGTCTTTCCCTATAACGAGGCAATATTTTAGGAAATGACTCGGCCGAATAGACCTTGGGACGATCTTCACCACATATCTTATTTATTACCCGAGCTGAGGAGAGTTGAGGCAAGAGAGTTCACTCCGAACCTAAATGGATATTCCCCTTTTATTTTTAACCCTCTGGTCAAACACAGAATATATGTCGAGGGAAACATGGAAAGTATAGCTGAAACAATTCCTATCGACATCTCTAGAACCCCTAGCATCATGGACAATGTCTTCATTGGAGCAGATTGTTCCTCCAAAGAGATTCAAATCTATACTGAATTATTTAGAGATTTTTGTGACATCTTTTCCTGGTCTTATGAGGTGATTTCAGGCATTGAACCACGTATAGTTGAACATGATATCACATCTTACCCCGATGTTAAGCATGTCCGATAGAAGCTTGACACAATCAATCCTCAAAAGGCAGAGACGATCAAGGATGAGGTAGAGAAACTCATCAAGATTGGCTTCATCTATCTAGTGCAATTGATAGAATGGTTGTCGAACCCTATTCCTGTCAACAAAAAGAAAGGTACGATCTGCATTTGTATGGACTTTGATGATCTAAACAAAGCTTTCCTGAAAGATAATTTTCCAACCCCATTCATTGACCTGATTTTCGATGAATGTGTGGTTTGTGAGGTATTTTATTTTATGGACGGTTTTTTTGGGTACAACCAGATTTAGATCAAGCCCGAGGACCAACATAAAATGGAATTTATATGTCCTTGGGGTAAATTCACATACAGGAAAATTCCTTTTGGCCTTAAGAAAGTTGGAGCCACTTTTCAACGAGCCATGTTGTTTTCCTTCCATGACCTCAAACACATATTTGAGGCATATCTCGATGATCTGACATCACATTCTTGTAAGAGATCTGATCATCCCACCCATTTATGACTTATCTTTGAGAGGTGTCGCTACTATCGAAGTCACCTTAATATGAATAAGTGTTGTTTTTGTGTAACATCAGGTCACCTATTACGTTTTATTTTGTCAACTAAAGAGATCGTGATCGATCCTATGAAGGTTGAGGAAATAGTTCAATTGCCTCCCCCGTGCATAATACCCCAGCTTCAAAGTCTACAGGGGAAAGCCAACTTTCTTCAGTGTTTTGTTGCCAACAATGCCAAGATTACTAAAGGGTTTATGTGTCTCTTGAAGAAAGGGGTCCCATTTTGTTGGGATGAAGTGGCTCAATTCTCTTTTGAAGGGCTAAAACGTGCTCTGACATCCACCCTTATGCTCAGTCCTCCAGATTATGGCAAGGATTTCTTGTTGTATTTGGCTACCACAAAGTCTATTATTGGCATGGTCTTGGTCCAAGAGGATGACGTCCTAGAAGATCATGTTATCTAATATCTTAGTCGAGGCTTAGTAGGATCGGAACTCAACTACACACATGTTGAGAAACTTGTTTTGGAAGATGTTCATGTTTTCCAATGGTTCTGTCATTATATCTTACTTTTCAAGACCACTTTCGTAGCCGTTGTGAACCCTTTTCAATATGTGTTAACATGACGGGTCATCGGTAGGAAGATCAATCGATGGATAGTCATCCTACAATAATTTGACTTGGATTTTCTTTCGACGAAGTCTAAAAAGTCCTTGGTCTTTGTTGAACTAATCTCGGAACTTCCAGTCGAGAGTGGTAACAATTTTCCTGAAGAGTCATTGATCAATGGAAATATTTTCCTTATTGCATCTTCGGACCCTTGGTATGGAGATATACTTGTGTATCTTCAAACTTTGAATTTCCCGACTTATGCTTCTCGCGATGAGCATTGGCAAATATGTCATCAAAGGATAAACTATCTTATCATTGATGATAATTTATATCATTGAGGAGTGGATTACATTCTTCTTCGTTGTCTCACTCACGAAGAGGCAGAAATTGTGTTAAATTCTTGTCACACTGAAGCATGTGGCGGTCACCTATCTGGGTTGGAAACATCCCAGAAAATTCTTTGCGCTGGATACTTTTGGCTCTAGTTGATCAAATATTGTGTAGAGACATTCAAGAAGTGTCACCTGTGCCAAATCGTCTCTCAGAATATGTGGGCACACCCTACTCCAATGTTTCCAGTTATTGTTGTTGGTCCCTTCACCAATTGGGGGATTCATTTTACTACATGCCACCCGATTTCAATCAAGGGGCATCCCTATATCATCGTATAAATATACTACTTTACTGAGTGGGTCGAGGTTATGTCAACGTTTAGCAATGGTGGAGAAATGAATTTTTAACCAAATTGTAGCCAGGTTCGGTATTCCGAAGGATATTGTCACAGACCATGTAAGTCACTTCCAGAACAAGATGATTTAGGAGTTAACATCAAAACTAGGTTTTAATACATAACATTCATCACCTTACTACCCACAGGTGAATGGTCAAGTGAAGTTTGTTAGTAAGTCTCTCAAGACTATTCTTCAACGAACAATCAATTCAGCCAAGTTGAATTGGCATTTGATGTTGTACTTGGAACTTTGGGCTTATCGAACCTCATTTAAGACTGCTATTGTTTTTTCTCCTTTCCAACTTGTTTACGATATGGAGGAAGTCTTTCCCATAGAGTGACAAATCCCTTATCTTAAGTTGGCAATGGAACTACTTCCTGACACTACTCCACTTGAAGAGTGTCTTTTATATATCGAGCATCTCAATGAGAAACGTCAAGATGCAGCCTTAGCCAATGAGGCTCGCAAACAATGTGTCAAGTGTCAATATGATCGGTATGTATTCCCTCGAGTTTTCTTTGAAGGTGATATTGTCTTGGTCTATGACCAATATAAATATCCCTTAGGGGCAAGGAAATTCAAACCCATGTGGTTCAGACCGTTTATTGTTAAGAAAGTTTTAGAAAAGGGTGCCTATCAATTGGTTGATTTTGAGGGTAATGCTTGATCAGAGCCTAGAAATGGGTTGTACCTAAAGACATATTACACTTAGATCAGTCACCTGGGCATGAATTATTGTATATAATGTATAGCTTTATTTATACATTCTTGTCTTTTTTTTAATGAACGTGTAGTTTATTATGTTTCTTTTCACTATGGAAGATGTCAAGTGAATTTGAGGTCTATGTGGGTTCGTAGATGGTGCTAGCTGACACACTCGGAGGCTTGCTTCTGCAACTTGGGTGATTTTTACACCCTTTGGTCAGTCGATGTCTTCTGGAGGTATTTGTTTGGGTGAAGCAACCAATAATGTTGTCGAGTATAGTGTCGTAATAGAATTACTATGCGATGCCTTGTCACATGGTATTTCTCACCTTCAGGTTTATCTAGATGCTCAACTGGTCATGACTTAGTTAAATGGAGTATAATCTATCTACAATCCCACCCTTCAATGATGATTCCTTAGGGTACGTCTCTTAGAACACCATTTTGATTATATTACTTATATTCATGTATACATCGTTGGGCTCAAGCCCTCTCTACATCAGAGAGTACAAAAAGGTTCACTTGGAACATATGTGGTCCAGTTCTGTCTATGTCCTGGGATTTTTGGCCCTAGTATAATGGACTACGGTGTTTGAAAGACACCAGAATAGTTGAACCCAAGTCCAAGGTACCCCTACAACATGTAGATACATGGTTGGGGGAAGGTCCTTTATCTCTATCATCAACACTACACGAGTGAGAGTTTTCAGGTTCCTCTCTACTCGTCCCAGTACTCTCTCATCCTCTTCGGTCGGTGATCCTCCTGCGACTGTCATTCCTCCTATTGTTGTCGGTCTGACATCTACTTGAGGACGATGTCTAGTCCTCATGAAGTTGGTTGGTCATACTAGTCCCACGTCTGTATATAATAGATCACTGAGTTAGTATTTTGACATTACCATAAAAAGGATAATGTTTAAAAAATAAAAAATAAAAGATAACTTTAAAATGTGTGTACCTATCTCTTTGTGCTCCTCACCAGGGGGCATAGGAATATCAGGATCCCTTAGTAAATTGATCCCTTCATAGGGGTAGTCCTTGATCATAAAAATTGAACGAGCCCACCAATCAAATAATTTTTCATCAGAGGCCTCTTGTACTCTCCCCGCACCTTGTCAAGGCAACAAAGCTTCCCACCTCATAATGCCAAAAAGGAGGCAATATGGCCTCGTAATTTCTTTTGTGGGATAAGGATTGGAACTCTCTCGAAAATGAAATCACACAGCACGGTCTCGAACGCGAAGTTCTTATTTGTTCTTCTTTGACATTCAGTCAGTTTGTTTTCATATATGTGAGCATTGTAGTGCTCTTGTCAAAGATGGTGGCATATAGACACTAAGATGCACAATGCATATGTTCACATGAATACTGATGAAGTTTTGTGGATCTCTTCATCCTCCCAGTCATGTAAATGTTGGGCGTGAACAACCCCCTTCTTTATTTTTAATCAAAATCTATGGTCCCTCGAAATTTTACTTGGATTCTTCATTTTTTTCCCTCTAACTTGATTGGATTGGTATTGGTTTACTTTGTTTCGAGATTGGTTTGAGTTTATATTATTTTCTTTTGTGTTGTTTGAATTTCATGAAATTCAAATTCCATTTCGTTTTTCTTTCTACAGAGTTTTCATGTTGATGGACGAGATTCATAATTTGGGAGTTTCTTATCACCTCTTCCTTATTGAATTCATCTTCTATGAGAATGGCTTGGTTGAAGACATGGATTAATAACAATGATTTTACAACACAGATTATTGTGACACATATTTTCTATGACATTTGTTCACATTTGATCGAATTAGAATGAGGGAGAGACGAGCATAGAAATATTAATTATTTAAACGAAAACATTATTTTTTTTATCAAATGTTACTTTCGTTTAAATTATGATTATGTTTTAATCTTTTGCTCATTAGCAATCATTTTCACAAAATCATTTGGTAGGTTTAATTAATTAAATTATTTTGTCAGTTTGCATCTCATTTAAAAAAAATAAAATTATCATTTGTTTGATTTTGTGAAAACCCAAAATTAACATTTTTCTCATCTCCATCAACTTGAAGCTTCTAGAATTTTAAGATCATATTTGAAAGGAAAATATAAACAATGCTTGTTCAAAACTTATAGTTAGTTTAAATTCATTCTAATTTTATTGTTCTAGATTTTGTTTTATTCACAATTTTTAGGTTATTAAGTTGGTTTCTTTTTTGTTTCACATGTTTCTATTATCAGTTATTTGGTACGGATCTGATCATGGCTTGATTTTTTAATTTTTTGTAAGTTAGATTAATGTATTAATTCCTTTAAAAAAAGTACAGTTGTCTTGGATGCACAGTGCCACATGGTCGCAGTCCCTATGAGGGAAACCACTATGCCAGATGCCCACAAACTAGTGTAGCCACTTGTCCAAAAAATATTATGGTCTTGGTTCCCTGTTGGGAAACCACCATCGCCAGAGATAATCCACGGAAAATAAACTAGTCTACTGGCCTCGCAGGGCAGAGGAACATGATTACAGTGCATAGAAAAGAAAAGAAAAACATTACGAATACTAAAAACCTGAACCAAGATGTAGTCCTGCGAAAACTTGATTCACTGGAGCCTTGACTTTCGCACGTTATGATATGGCCTATCGGAGGTCTTGTATGACTTCATCATGGCGTCGATACTTCTCCATCGGTCTGCTTCCCTGTTCTGTGCGTCGAGTGTTGCCATTTTGAGAGCCTCCAAGTCTTTTTTCATCATCTTCATGTCCTCCAAGTCTTTTTTCATGATACATAGGATATGCAGGAGTTTTGTTTGGTCTGCACACCTGGCACAGGAGGGGTGGGGGTGGGTGTAAAGTAGGGAGGAGGAGGGGGTGGGTGGGTGAACATGGCTTAGAGGGGGGGAGGGAGGAGGAGGGGTAAATCCAAGTGAATTCTCGAGTAAGTCAAACCAATCAACCCTACATTCATAGGGATTCGAGAGGGGGGAGAGGTTGGAAGGAGTGTGGTCACAGGACGGCTGGTTCAGGGTGGGTGTAAGGATCTGTGTGAAAGGTATAATTTCTTCATAGGGAGGAGCATCATCAGGGGGACGAGCTGCAGAGAAGGCTTTGGGGAACGGGGCTGCTGGGAGTGCATCCGGGGGAGGGATTGTTGGGGTTGTTGCGGGGAGCACTTCAAGAGGATTATCAAGTGTGCCAAGAGCCTCGGAGATAGGTGGTTCCCTCCCGTGGGCCAAGTACTAGTCATCTCCCCTCTTTGGCTTGCCCCAAGGTCATGGCATCGTGAGAAGTGGTCTCCCCAAACTGAGAGGAGCCCATGGATGATCGCACTAGAGTTCGACTATGAGACGAGTGGAGGGGAGGCTCTAAAGACTGGGCATTTTAGAATGGAGGAGATACACTGAGGCTCCAGAGACTCCAATACTAACAAAAGAAGCGGGATCCATGGAAGGATCTGAAGCGACGTGAGGGAGCTTCTGCATGGTGCCATGAAGATGCACGAGTTGCAGAGCTTCCTAGGTGAGTGAACTTCGAAATGCAAGTGACAAATGGAAGTTGGTGGCAGGTATCATAAAGGCCCAAGATGACCGGGGAGGGGTTGAGGTAAAAGACGTACACCAGGTGGCTCAAGGAGTGGTCAGGTGGCGGCAAGCCTGTTTTGGGCAGTCATATAAAGAGAACACCCCATCCGGGGGTAGATCTATGGTGTGAGCTATGTTCTTACAAGCAATGACTACGGGGTGAGAGGGATTGATGGAAGAGGTACAAGAGAAGATTCCTTCTTCAAGCCCGATGCTGAAATTTTTCAGCCAGTCAGCTACTTGATTAGCCTGTCTTCAAACATGAGAAGGAAGGATAACCTGTTGCAGCTAAAGAATAGATTGTATTCTACTGAGTCCATTCATACGTTTCCAACTGGGAGATATTTTCTCTGGATATTCCCCATTGAGCATATGTGAGAGGATCTTGATAAAAATTTGGGAATCTCCTTCCACGATGAGGGGAAAGAGTCTTCGCTCCAGGGCAGCTTTCAATCCACAAATAAGACTCCAGATTTATGCAATGTTGTTCGTATTGTGCCCCATACTTCTTGCTAGGATGTGTAGTATTTCTTCATCATTGTTCTAAATGATCGCGTCATATCCAACTGGTCTCGAATTACCTTTGGAGGCACCGTCAAAGTTGAGTTTAAATAATTTTACGGGTGGAGCCTCTCAGAGAGTAGGGGTAGATGTGCATCCTTTAACTACCATGAGCCGATCTGGGGTAGGGGTGATAATTAGATTCCAAGCTTTGATGATATGAGACGCATTCGGTTGGCTTTGAAAGTCTTGCTCCATCCATGGATGCAGTGAGATGGTTTCATTGATATTGGTGTGGATTATGTTCCAAACCTCTTGCCAAGTTCTAGTGACCGAGTTGAAGATTCTCCTATTCCTTTCTTTCCAGATTTTCCAGAGGATGAAACTTGGGAGAAGCTGCCAGATTCTATTGAGAATGAGAGAGTGGAAAATTGAGCTTCACCAATCTACAATAGTTTCTTTTGGACCCAAGCGATTCATGTCCAATTTTCTCATTATGTTAGCTCTCTGATCCCAAATGCATGAGTTGTAGGGGAAGAGGTTGAGGAGATGATTTTGCATTTCTTTCTCTTTTCCACAAAGCTGACACCAAGATGGGTTGATGAAACCCCGTTTTCTTAAGTTATCCCAGGTGAGGATGTTGTTGTGTTCCACTAGCCAGAGGAAAGTGTTGAATTTCGACCATGATTTCATATTCCATATTTTTCCCCAGATCTCCTCATGAGGCAAAGTACTGTGGCCTGATTTTAAGGAATACGCTTCATGAATGTTGAAGGCGCCTGTGGGGGAATGGCCCCACCAAAGAATTTCCTCCCCTGTTTGACTGAGGATTTTTTGTGAGGCGAGAATATCCTATAGGGGTTGGAGGTTAACAGTTGAAAGAATAATTAGGTGTTTGTGGTTGTTTTTCCAGGTGTGCCACAGATGTTCTAGATCAAAGGGATTCTAGAAGTCGATGACTCTATGTAGCCCTACGACATCCGTGTGGGGAATGAGGACTCTGAGGTTCAGATCTATGTTCAAGGCGGGGATGTTATCGGACTAATCGGTATGTGCGGACACTAACATATCTCCCTAGATCCACTTGGATCTAGAACAAAATAGGATAGGACATGACTCTTTCCCTAAGTTTTGACCATTGAATCAACTAGTATGAAGGAACAAGTAACATACCTTTATATCGCTTCCTAGGGTCTTTGTTGCTCCCTCTTCGCTTCAGTTCTCTCGTGAGGTCAATACCAAGACAACACAAACCAACCAAAGTGAAGATAGCAAGATATATTCAACAATCAACTTATGTGTATGATCAAGGAATTACACAATAAAGTGAGAATAGCTTTATGGGAAAGGGACATGCTGCTCTATCATATTGATGGAAAGTAAAGATTACAACTTGATAGCCTTGATGTCGCAAGTTTCCTTTCGATGGCTCTTGGCTTCCACACACATACTTGCTCAATGAGGAATATCAAATCCTCTTGATAGACTTGCTAGAGTCTTCAAGTTGTTGTTCAGATAAGTCCTTCACACAATTATTTCACCAATTCTCCAATGAATCTTGCTTAACCTTTTCCATGAGAATTCCCTTAGTATATAGGAGAGAATAAATTATTTATTTGGATAAGAATGATCCCACAATATCAGGGAATCCAGTACAAGGATAACCATTTGAATGCCAACCCATCCTTCTAGAAGATTCCCTTCTAGAAACATCGAGAATTCATCTTTTTCCATGCTTTAGGAAGAGTTTGCACCTTAGTTATTCAACATAATGTGAGAAGTTCACACCCTATCTTAAGGCATCCTACGAGAATCAGGCATTCTCGCACCCAAATATATTAGAAGCCTGCGAACCTTCTTCAAAAATGAGTTTTCTGGGAAGAGATGAAAGTAACTTTTCTCAGGAGAAATTTCTTATGAAGAGCCTGAGTACACCATCATCAATACATCATCATGTGACCAAAATCATGGGTAACATAATTCCCCCCGAAATTATGAGGTTGGAACCAGTGACAGCCGAAATACTTGTAAGTTGCATGTGTGTGTCGGAAACAAGGAGCACACCTAATCGGAAACTTGCGAACAACCAAGCATCTGCAAAATATCATATATATATATATTAATTCTAAGTTAGGCATTCCCATACTCAGATCATAGAATGATGACATTGTAGACATGGGTCATGGCCACCAATCATACACTATGGATCCATGCCGTCAAAATACAGCATAGCCACCAGGAATACACTGTGGATCTATGCGAAAAATTCAAATTGAGACGAGATAGCCACGAGACATACATAGTGGATCTATGTGTCACAGATTATACATACTCCATCGCAACCTTGACAAAATAACGATGTCCAGGATCTTCAATCTCGTCGCCCAAAGTACGAATCTAACCATGTGATTACATGTGTCGAATTCAATCATGCCAGAAACCACTTGATTACCGGTCATTGATGAAACCATTAACAAGTGTGAGGGAAATCACCATTGATGTCAATGAATCCTAAGGTACTCTAGTACAATCCATTGAGTGTGAATGAATGAGTTGAAGTCGAACATTCGACAGAATCTTTTGATCAGGGGTCAATGATGTAAACCCATTGTCGAAAGCGAGGAAACCTGCCATTGAGGCATGCAAGATCCAAGGTACCAAAGAATTTCTAAGTCTTGATTCTGGATAATGAGCTGAAGTCGACGGAACAAAACTCATCACAGGAGGGCCTTGATGTATCCCCCATCAATGACACGAAATGAGTAACAAATTTTGAAGGTGAAACAGAGTATGATGTAAATTGGACCAGACACAAGGAAGGCCGACACAGAGAGAATGGATAACTATAGATGGTCGACTCAATATAGGTTTCAGACAGCCTTCTCTTGAACATATGAATGACACGACCAATGATTTGGTAGCATTGACTCAAAGAAAACACAGGGAGTGACCTTGTAGCAAATCGAATGAGAGACAAATGGATTTCCCAAACCAACTTCAAATGATGAATAAGGGGTGTCATGTTCAAGAGCGACACTTACTGCCAATCAATACGAAGATGAAAACATATCCCTTTCCCAAATTTTCCCCCACCATTTCTGGCGAGTACCTCTTTATTTTTACGCAAGCTTGAGGAGGATAATATATGCTTGTTGATATAAGCTTATCCTTCGGATAAGTCCTTCAGAGTATGTTTAATGAACCCTAAGAAGGATTGGTTCGGTCCCATTACGGGTCTGTCAATGTTTGTTTAACAAGTCCAAAGATAGAAAACTCGAAGGTTTTTCATGATTATAGAGTCTGGAAAAACACTTAAAAGAGAACTCTCTCAGTTCCTTTTTCGTAAATAGTCTGGATGAGACCGAAAAAGAGATAAATTATCGCTCACCAAATGCTTACTTCAGATACTTTATCTAGTGTGAAAATAGCAAGGTCACTCGGCTATCTTTTCATGTTTACAGAGTCTGAAAAGAGCTTAAAAAAGACTCCAGGGGGGTTCCTTTTTCGTATAACCTTGTTGAGCTTGAAAAAGTGATAAAAGTATGCTCGATCGCGTTCTTATGTATTTTCGAGTGCAAAAACCGACAAAGACTACGCTCGAGGTTTTATACAAAAATCACAAAAAACAATCAAAACACGATGACAAAGAGAAAATATGTCTACATCCTTGTATTTGACCATCGAAATCATCACGCCTGCAAAAGTTACACTCAAAATGACATTAGGGATTTACTCATAAAAAACCAAATGACATAGTAAAAGTAAATAAAAAGGAGTAAATACTCTTTTTACCATATTATTTTTACCTTTCCACTATTTGAGCTCAAAAAACCCCTCTTTTACCCTCACAGTTCGATGTCAGATTGCGGGAGTTACGATCATCCATTCAGCGAGCCGTCAGTGACAGTAAGGTAGGCTCTTTGTCCTTTACACTTTCATGGTTTAGTTTTTCTTTTCCATTGATTAAAAATTCATTTATGAGTTGGTTTTAGGATCCCTAATTGTGCGCTGCCATTCTCGCAGGTGGGCTACACGGGACCTGCGAGAATGGGGCATTCTCACAGGTGAGCCCATAGCAGCCTATGAGCTTCTCGTACTGTGCACAAAGGGCACCTGCGAGAACCACAAAGATAAAAAAAAAAAAAAAAATTATCCAATGAACAATAACCAAATCATGAAAAAAGTTGCTAATCTTCTTTTTGTGTTCCTTATGCAGATAATTGGCCATCAAAATGGTTCTTGAATGGCATGAAAGGGAGCACGAAGAGGAAAATGTAATTGCTAGAAATCATCCACCTACTATTGCTGCTTTGAAAAACTGTGGCCTCCTGAAGTACTTTCGTATCCCGGGCATGAGGGCCCAAGTCAGGTTCTTAGAGTACCTGGTGTGTATGTGGGACCCTGATCAACAGGTATTTCATGTGAGGGTCCATACACTTTCCTTAGATATTGAGGACATCTACTTTTTGATTGGAATATCATGGCATGGGCACTATGTGAGCCTGACTGGTGGCAGAGGTGGTGGGATTCCCATGAGTGAGTACTTTCGTTTACACTGCGTTCCCGAGGCAGAGCGAAAGAAGGGAAAAGTAGCTATTTGGGGGGTACGATATTTGACCCTCCGTACTATCCTGTTCACCATAGCTCGGATGGCTGGGAGTTATTCTCCTCACATGGCATTACAGAGTTACTTCTAGTATTCCATCGAGTGTACTGAACCTCGGGTGTTCAACTGGGTAGATGATGTGCTTCATAGTATAAAAAAGCAGTTGATCAAATGCATATGAGGCAACCTGAAGCAATTCGGGTACGGATATTTGTTAGTGTCCTTCTTCCTTGAGAGGGTTCCCTTACTGAGACTGCAGGTTGAGTGGAATTTACCAGCTCCCAGGGATTCAAGGATGTTGAGATGGTGTCGGCTCATGGCTCGGCACGTAGCAGGACCAATCATCAAGTATGATGATACCTTCTTTGACTGGCTTCAACCACAGATGTTGATGATTGATGACTATTCTTATGCTGGGTTGGATTTCCGAGGATATCCAGACTTAGTACTGCCAGAGGATGCTCAATGGGGGGAACTTGGTAAGAAGTACACACATTTTTCTCTTTTTAAATGTTTTGTGAATTCTTTTTTATATTCAAATTTTTTTATTTTATATGTTCTTCCAAAGACTAAATACAAAATCATTGTTGATGTCACAGATGTTGGACCTTATAGACCTCCTGGTACTTCTCCCATTCAGTGGCAAGGAGAGGTAGCAGCAGCACCATAATATGTTGAGGATTATCAAGTGGTGGAACAAAATCTAGAGGGCCTGACTGTAGATATTCCAGACATGACTCTGGAAGATGTTCCATGACGCGATCAACGTCATACTATAGGAGTGTCAGGATCCATGAATCGACTTCTCTGTAGGGTTGCTCGGGTAGTCATGTGTTACTGTGAACATCATCCATGACGTCACTTTGTAGAAGCTATGAGCTTCATATTTTGACATTTTGGTCTTCGGACAACATTTTGTAAAAAACTCTTTTGATCATTATATATACAGACGACTTCTACCGGTTTATCATGTATTGTGTGAATATTGATGTGATTGATTTATAAATGATTCAAATGTATGTCTAATACATAATTAGCCAATGTATCTGTTAATGTATTTAGACATCTAGGAATATGTTGATATTCAATGTAATCAAAATAACGTTCCAAGAGGCGAATTCGCAAATACACCCATAACAAATTAGGACTTCGAATAGTGTAGACATTACTTAACTGTAGTACTACAAGCTACGAATCGAGTCGCACAACCAAATGATGAATTCTGAGCGAGATAGCATACACTAATAATTCAATAACGACGCTACACTCTGCAATATTGTTGGTCGCATGGACAAGACACACACCTCGTAAAGAGACAAGTTCTCTTATAGGGGTGTAAATTTCCCATGCAAAGGAAGCAAGGTTCTGAGTACTACGGCTAGTGCCATCAGCGAAGAAAATATAGGGTAGCGAAGACTCTGACATCTGGAAATCAAACACAACGTCACATAAAGAAAGAGACCAGATAACGACAAAAGCAAACTATAGTAACACACAAGAAGTATGATACAATAAAAATACAAGTACTTGTGCACAGATGACTTTATGCATAGTACTTCTTCAAGTACAACCCATTCCTGGGCTCACTCAAATGGATACCATCATAATCTACTAACTCATAAGCTCCTTTTTCCAAAACTCGTCAAACGATATAAGGACCTCTCCACATGGCTTCGAATTTCCCAGCTCCTAACATATCTCGATCATGTTCATAGAGAAGAACAAGATCACCTTCGGAGAAAATGTGAGGCTTGACATGCTTGTCGTATTGGGCCTTGACATGATTTTTCTGGGCCTCTATGACTAGGGTTCATCATGTCGAGTTTCATCTAATCGCATAAGATACAATAGACGTTCTTCCTCAGCAGAAGTGTTGGGTAGGAGTTCAATATCTAGTTTTAAAGAGGGTATCTCTCATTCGATAGGGTGAATGGATTCCACACCATAGCCTAACCGCAAAGGTGTAAACCCAGTAGCGGACTTGACAGATGTCCGGTATGCCCACAATGCCGAAAACAACATTGTGTGCCAACTTGTTTTATGAATCCCTATCATTCGTCGGAGCATAGTTATGAGAACTTTGTTAATCGCTTCGACTTGGCCGTTGGCTTGTGGGTAATAGGGCGTTGAGTTATCATGGCAAAGACCCAACTTTTGAGTAAGTTCAGACATCATAAAATTCCTAAAGTGGCTACCATGATCAGTGACGATAGCTTGGGGAACACCAAAACGAGCTATGACGTGATTAAAAAGGAATAAAGTTGCAAACTTTCCAGTGTTGTCAAATGTCGGCATCGCCTCGGCCCATTTTGTAAATTAATCAATGGCTACAATGATGTAACCATGCCCCCCAGCCGAGTGAGGGTGACATGTCATGAAATCGATGCCCCATTTTGCAAAGGGACCAACTGAGACCACAGGGTGAAGAGGAGCAGGAGGCGACCAAATTTTCTGATTATAGGTCTGGCAAGCATGGCATTTTTGAACTGCGATGATGCAGTCATTAAAAAAAGAAGGCCAAAAATACCCTACGTGTAATATCTTCTGGGTAGTAACATACCCAGACATATGACCACCACATGCTCCAGAATGGCAGTCATTCAGAGCTTTCTCAACTTCGTCAAATGTTAGGCAACATCAAAAAATAGATTCAATCCCCCAATGATAAAGAGTATCCCCAAGGATAATGTATTGATGAGCTTGATAGCATATTCGACGTCATTCAGTACTGGACAAAGTTGTCCGGAAAGTATGGGTTTGGAGATATATAATGATATCCCTATACCAAAGATCATCAGTGCTAATAAGGAAAATAGATTCATCAGGTAATGAATCAACTGCTACATTTTTCGTTGCAGAATGAGGAAAATCGCATTTCAACTCAGGAAAAACTAAGGACTTCTTGGACTTGGCGCGTTCAAATTCCAAGTCAAACTCCTAGAGTATCACAATCCATTTGGAGTATTTGCCCCCTAGAAATTGACGTGTCAAAATGTGTTGCATAGGGTTGCAATGATAAATCACTGTAGTATTGCGTGAGAGGATATAGTGTCGGAAGCGTTGGATGGCTTGGACGGCAACCAAGGCCAGTTTCTCGACATGTTGATACTTGATTTCAGTCAGCGTGAGACTTCGACTCAAGTAGCAAATAACATGTTCATCGTTAGCATCATCCTCTTGGAAATAATCGTGACTGTAATCGGGTGGGAAGAGAAGTGGAGCACGTGTTAGGGATAATTTCAAAGCTTCAAAAGCATTGTTGGCAATGGTATCCCAGACGAACTATGAATCCTTCTTTAATAGCCACGTAAATCCACGAGTTATCTCGACATAATTTGGGATAAAACGATGAAGAAAGTTTGCTTTCCCCTACAAATTTTGCAACTGGCGAAGTGTAGAAGGAGTTGGGAGAGTAAGTATCGCCTCAACCTTTAAAGGATCCACCCATATCCCTTGACAAGAAACGATAAAACCTAGAATATGGTCGGATTCCACACAAAAAATGCACTTATGAGGATTCAAATGTATACAGTAGAACCGACAGTGACCGAAAATGGCTCGGAGGTGGGTTGGGTGATCGACTCGGCACATAGAATGAGCGGATAAATCGTCCAAATAGGGTTGAACAATGTGTTTGATATCATGAAAAGCATAAGACATAGCACGTTGAAAATTTGTGCCAGCGTTCTTAAGACCGAAAGGAAGTTTTTGATAGGAAAAAGTACCCCAAGGACAAATAAAAGTAGTCTTATGTTGATCCTCGAGAACAATGTTAATTTGATGATATCCGAAGAAACCATCCATCAGAGAGAAGATTTCACTTTCGGCGCAGTCATCGACAATATGATCGACGAAAGGGGTAGGAAAGTTGTCTTTTGGACAAGCTTTGTTGATATCCCTATAATCAACACATACATGAATTGTACCTTGTTTCTTGTCAATTAGGAAAAGATTGGAAACCCAGTTTGTGAGAGCCACCGGATAAATAAAGTCGGCTTTCAGAAGTTTCTCGACTTCGAGTTTTATAGCAGCCGCTTTACGTGGGTGAACTAGATGAAGGCATTGCCAGACGGGTTTAGCATCAGGATATGTCTTAATCTCATGTATCACAATCTCAGGGTCGATACCCATCATTTATTTGTAGCTCCAGGCAAAGATGTCACAAAATTCTTTGAACAGGGACGTATAGGTGACTATTTTGTCAAGGGAACGTGAAGCTCCAATATGGACATTTTCAACAATTCCAGGTTTGACTGATATGTCAATGGGAATCATGGGTGAGATATTGCTTAAGTTCCCTTCAGAAAACACATCGTGTGCAGACGCGGGAACAGTCGAGATGACAACAATGGTCAACGGGGTCGAAATCCGTTGGTAGTTATCAAGAGTATGTTGCTCCAGAAAGAGGATGGAATGATGATTCTCATCATCCCAAGGGGTGTCCTCCATAACAGACATGATCATCTCATCAGTGGGAAAAATAACACGAAAAGGATTGGGAGACAACTCACCAAGAGAGGGGGTAGAAGGTGTTTCTGATTGAATGGCCTGATAGGCAGATTCAACTGGACTTAATGGCATTTCGTTGCCGAAACGAAGATGATATCCAGGGTCAGGTTCTATCCAAGGGTCATGAGACGTAGGAAGATCGTGAGGCAAGGTGGAGATCATGTTGATGGAAGCAACCGACAATCGTGGAACATCGGGCTGTGGAATGGGGAAAGTACCCATTAACGAGGAGTCCTTGAGAAGGCCTACACCGACGTTCTCATAACCCGGTGGGGTTTTAGCAATAAACGGTATGTTGCCAGTACGGGTATCAGAATTGAAGAAGGTGAGTTGATAGACGATGACAACCTTACCGTGATGTGGGAAATGTACCACATGGAAAAGGGTCGACAAAATGGCATGCATGGAATCGATCCAGTTGCGGCCAAGCAGAAGATTATAATCAAGGGGAGCGTTAAAGACTTCCACTTCGACTTGGACTGTTTTTCCTTCTAATGTGATGGGCAACGAAGGAAGAACACTGTAGGGCTTAAAATCAAATCCATTGAAGTCTTTAAGAGTGTTCTGAGATTTATTCAAAGAAGGAGAGCCAATGGCTTTCCAGCAAGCAAGAGACATGACACACGTCAAGGCACCCTTATCGATAACAGTTCGGCAAATGTTTTTGTCAGAGACAACCACTTGGATCTGGAACGTGAGTTGAGGGGGTAACCTTGGAATGTGATCTTCCAAGTCAAATATTATTAAATTCATATCCGTTGGTTCAATTCCACCGATAGCTTTCAACAGTGCCTTCCATTGTGTAGGACAAGTTTGAAGGACTTCAAGGGATGACATCGTAGAAGGTGCTTGGGCCAGATCTTCAACAATGTTGTAGTTTTGGGCCACATGAGCATGAGGATTGAAAGCCAATTTCCGAACGATGCCCTTTGGGGGGGGTTGTAGAACTGTGTCGAGGCTTGGTCATTCGAGATGAAGAGGATCATTGGTAGGTGGAGTCGCGGGAGAGGGTTGTACCAAGGAAGGGGGTAAATCATCAACCTTCTCCTTGGAGGGAGAATAATCTTTGGCTCGAGTAGTAAGTGCAACCTTGTTTTTCTTAGAAGTGCCAGTACACATCAAAACATAGGAGGTGGTAGAAGATGAGGGTTGGTCATGAATGACCAACTGAGCCTGTTGTTGAGATGGGAAGGGTTGGGACAAAATGGTCGGAGTAGGAGGTTTTGGAGTGCCTTGAAGGAACTTAGTGACCTCGGCACATCGTGGACAATCCTTCATGTAGTGATCATCACCACAGATAAGGAAAGAGTATCGTGGTTTGTGCTTATCCCGATCGTCAACAGGGGTATTTTTGGTTTTCTCTGCTGGAGAATTATTTTTTCCCTCCTTATTCTTACCTCTCCCCTTTTTAGATTTGTTTTTACCGGTAGGGGTAGATTGAACTGCATTTACCTTTGAAGTCTTTCCAGTGGGAGGGGCAGGAGACAAAGCATTTTGAACATTAGAAGAAGTAGATTTAGGTTTTGTGCTTGAGGCGGAATGTGGTTGGGCCTGAGTAGAGCCAATCATGCCATCAACTGCATGTGAAGCAGCTGGAGTTGTTGAAGTGATGGAAGTATTAGGACGAGGTAAGTCAGGTAGTAAATCGTAAAGGGTTCCCATTTGTGAGTAAACAAGGTCAAGATATTGAGCATGACTTATCGCCTACTCTTCCATGACTACACCACCCATGGCAATGTCCTTACCGATGTCGTTCACAAATGATTTTGTGAACCACTCCGCCAGCAACTAATTGGGGAGATCAAGTTTGATGAGACGTCATCTCCTTTGCCACTCATGGATGTGATCAGATATATGAGTTCCTTTGTTATGTTTGAAGGAATTCAAAATCTCAGTCCCCGTGTCATAACAGATCGGTAACTGGTAATGTGTAAGGAAAGCCATAGCTAGGGTGTTGAAATTAGAGAAGAAACCTCGTGGCAATTCAATATACCACTTCGCAGCAGAACCTGTAAGGGTTCTTTGAAAAAGATGCAAACGAATAGAGTCATCCATCAACGAGTTGGATGAGAACCATAAGTGAAAAGTCATAACGTGATTGTTGGGGTCCTCTCCCGCTTTTCCATCGAATTTAGGAATGTCCGATGCAAGCTTGGCTGGAATAACAGGCCATTGGGGAGAGTGACGAATAGGATCATTTAAAATCCTTGAAAAATCCGGAAGATCCAAAGTGGCGAGAAAGGGTAACTGTCGATTCACCTGTGGGTATTGGTGGCTTTGGGGAGGAAGCCCCATCGACAAACCAGTAGGCCCATAAGCAGTTTTCATATAATGTGAAGATCCAGACATATTCGATGGTGGTTGGAGAGGATATTAGATCATAGGAGTATACCCTGGAACATGGGATTTATTTTGAGAATTTTCCCCCCAAATGGGATTGAACGAACCTGGATATGGTTGGCCCATACTAGGGGGTGTTACAGACGCAGTTGGAAACTGCTACCCCCCAGACGTTTGAGGAGGATTTTGTATCAACTGATTCCAATACTGGGCCAAGGATGGAGGAATGTGTTTCCCATAAGGTGGGGTTGGTCCTCCCATCGAAGGTGGTGTTCCAATTGTGGGTTGTGTTCCAAGAGGAATTTTCCAACTGAGAGGGGGTTGAGTTATACTACCTTGATGAAATTGTCCACCACTCGGAAGCTGGTAATTTGGAGTGAATGATAGAATAGCGCCACTAGGATTAGGATTGTCAATAGAAGATGAAGAAGGTCCTCCAAAAGGAAATTGAGGGAGTTTTGGAACAAAACCGAGAATAAAGTGCCCAGAAGAAGAAGGACCACTAGGAGAGCCGGATGGAGTATGCACAGGAGTAGGAATGGAAGCATTCAACACACGGTACTCAGGTGGTAGTGCCGGAGTGACGTTAGGCGTTCGTGGTGTATTGATGGGAGCAATACTAATCGTATTAAACCCGGTTGGAACACTCGTAGTAGTTGTAAGATGGGCCATTTTGGCAGGGACGGTAAAGTGATAAGCGAGTAGTCAATGGTACTGTCTCTAGAATAGAGATTTCAGAAATCACAGGTGGATTGATTTCAGAAATCATAGGGGACCCTAAACCAAAAAGATCTCGTCGGAAAACACTTGTAGACCAAAAAATATATTGGCCTTGTATGTCGGGAAAGGGTCCAACTGGTGATCCAGAAGATGTAACAACTAGTTCTCCAGAAGAATGCAGTCGCATAAATGGTCGCTCAGAATAAGGGTGAAGGTGAAAGTCCTCTCGAGTATTAGTAATTTGGAAATGCTCTAGAGAGTTAGTTCATTCCACTTGTGGTGTGGTGATGACTGTAACTTCACTTTTCCGAGGACAGCCCTCAAGTGTACTTGTAGGCAAGGGTTGAGAACCTTCCAGATGCTCTGGAGATAAACCCTGCATCCTACATGAACGACGTGGAGGAGATATTGTAAATGAGTGAAAAACTTCGCGAAGAAAATACTATGGTCAACTTCGAGAAACAAACAACACGCGCTAGTAAACAAAATCGAGGAAGCAACACCAAGCAAACAAGACCTTCTAATGTCGAATCCACTAGTTGGTGATAAAATCCAACATTGCAACAACGAGACAAGAAGGGGTTGGGCTAGGGTGGAAAAGTTACGTTGACGACCTGCTTAACAGACTTACACCCCGGTGCAAGCTCCCACACATAATCGTGGGTATACCCTCCAAGGAGCCCGAGTGAGTTTGGTCAACTTCAATTCCAGGTATCGTGAAGACTTTCCCCTTCACAGTAACCTCAGGTAAGAACCTAGAAATATAGGCCACTAAAGTCACCACCAACAACAATAAAGCCTGGGCAGTCGACAATCCAATCCACATGCAAGGGGAGTGTATCTAGCCCGAAATCAACTCAAAAGGATTCCACTCATCATTGTGGGTATACCTCCGAGTGATCCCCGTAATACCTGCAATCTCTACACTGATATCAACAAACAAAGGTAAGTAACTCTGTCAATATCAATGCGACCTCGTGCTTGACCCTTGTGTGAGAAGGGCTTCCCAGGACAAGATGTTGCAAATGGAATTTAACACTCCCTAACACAAGATGCTATTGTGTGTTTTGTGCTTTTGGAGAGTGTATCTCTCTTCCTACTCCAAAGCGCTAGCCTAGCTAAATGTAGGTGTAATTAAGCCCTAGAAAAGAGTTACTAGATAAATTTTACAATTGCGCAGTGTTATTAAGAGCTGTTGTGTACTCAAAGGAAACAGAGGTGAAACTTATGTTGTATGACTCTGACCCAACAATGCATGGATGAGAATGAAATGTATCGATTTTCGTTCAATGAATCCTATGTACAGGAGGGAAAGAGAAAGTTTTCTAGATCAACCTTGAACTACGATGAAAAATTTCCTTTAAAATGCAAATGCAACAAATCACACATCAACAACAATTCTCTATTGTGTCTTTTTCAATAACTTCAACAATCGATTTTCAATGTGTTCAAAGATGAAAAAGATTTTTTGAAAGAAAAACGTTTGTTCACTTTTCAAAAAGGACCCACACCATGAAAGTGAGAGTACTGAAAATCAAAAACCAATGAACAAGCAATGATAAAAACCCAATCCACTCTTTCAATGAAAACAAAAATAAAAAGCAAACCAATCTAGTTTTTTCAATCGCATAACAAAAATGAGCTTTCAAACAATAAGAAAATGATAAATACCAAGAAAACTCAACTTTCAACCGATCATCGGTACTTAACTAATCAAACACACTCAGATTCCGAAATCAGAGAGTATGGTGTTACCAAGAAAAGTCAAGAAACAAAAGTCAAGACAAAAGTGAAAAGAAGAGCCTTGAAATCCTAAGACTGTTCATGCATGAAAACGAAGACAAGAAAGACATCAATCAATGGTCCAAAAAACTCTTATGAGGCACCTAGACTGATCTGGGCAGTTGAAGATGCCAAAAATCAAATCCAAATTTTTGAAAAAATGAGTTCGCAGGCTGTCAATATTACATAGTGCGAGAATCAGTGATTCTCACAGGTGACCCTTGAGAAAAGTGCAAGAACCTCACACTGAACCTAAAGGAAGAGTGCAAACTCTATGGATTCTCGCAGGCTACAATGAAGTGCAATGCGAGAACCTCTGAAAATAGTTAAATTTTTGGAAAATGAAACAAAATTTGAAAAGGCCTTTGGACCCAAAGGGTCTATCAGGATATCATGAAGACTCAGAGATTGATAGGAAAGGAAAAAAGTAAAACAAGAGAAAATGGACACAGAAAAACACCAAAATCCACAAAGAAAAATGGATGTTCCCCAGTGGAGTCACCAATTTTGTTATCGGACTAATCGGTAGGTGCAGACACTAATAGATCTCCCTAGATCCACCTGGATCTAGAACAAAATAGGACAGGACATGACTCTTTCCCTAAGTTTTGACCATTGAATCAAATAGTAGGAAGGAACAAGTAACATACCTTTATATTGCTTCCTAGGGTCTCTGTTGCTCCCGCTTTGCTCCGATGCTCTCGTGAGGTCAAGAACAAGACAACACAAACCAGCCAAAGTGAATATAGCAAGATATATTCAACAATCAACTTATGTGTATGATCAAGGAATTACACAATAAAGTGAGAATAGATTTATGGGAAAGGGACATGCCGTTGTATCATATTGATGGAAAGTAAAGATTACAACCTGATAGCCTTGATGTCGCAAGCTTCCTTTCGATGGATCTTGGCTTCCACACACACACTTTCTCAATCCTTGTATGAAGAAGATCAAATCCTCTTGATAGACTTGCTAGAGTCTTCAAGCTGTTGTTCAGCTAAGTCCTTCACATAATTCTTTCACCAATTCTCCAATGAAACTTTCTTAACCTTTTCCATGAGAATTCCCTCAATATATAGGAGAGAATGAATTAGTTACTTGGATAAGAATGATCCCACAATATCAAGGAATCCAGTACAAGGATAACCATTTGAATGCCAACCCATCCTTCTAGAAGATTCCCTTCTAGAAACATCGAGAATTCATCTTTTTTCATGCTTTAGGAAGAGTTCGCACCTTAGATATTCAACACAGTGCACGAAGTTCGCACCCTGGCTTAAGGCAGCCTGCAAGAATTAGGCATTCTCACACCCAAATATATTAGCAGCCTGCGAACCTTCTTCAAAACTAAGTTTTATGGGAAGAGATGAAAGTAACTTTTCTCAGGAGAAAGTTCTTATGAAGAGCCTGAGTACACCATCATCAATACATCATCATGACGACCAAAATCATGGGTAACAAGGGAATTGTTTCCACGACTCACTCCAGAAGTTTGTTGAAGTTCCATTTTTAAGTTCCTAGAATGAATGATCCATGATAAGTCCTCGATTGTCCTGGGAAGCATTCCAGATGAGCGGTCTTGGGCTTTGACCATTCCACCTGATGAGTTATTTTTCTAGGATTGTTGGGGTGTATTTTTTCCTCCATAAATGTGCCCAAAGATCCTGGGGTATTTTGAGCCATCTCCACCATATTTTATCACTAAGGAATTTTTTAAGAGTGGCTGGGTCATGAAGACTGATTCCCCCTACGTTTTTAGTGTTTCAAACCTTTTTCCAACTTACCAGGGAGATTTGACGTCCTTCCTTGACTCCTTTCCACAGGAAGCTTCTTTGAATCGATCTCAAGGTGTTGTGGATGGAACTTGGGGTTTCTATGGTTGAGAAGGTGTAGAGTGAGAGAGCTTGGAGGATGGACTTGAGAAGAATGAAGCGACTAGGAAGATTGAATGAGCAAAAGGTCCAAAGGGAGAGTCTCTTTCTGAAACTGGACAACAGGGAGTTCCAAGAGGCATTTCTAAGTGAGTTATCAATGAGGGGGATGCCTAGGTAGACTGACAGTAGGACACTGCGGGTGAAGCCTAGGATGAGAGTGAGATGGTTTTGGATGGCTAGAGGCATGTTGAAGAAGAAAACTTGGGATTTGGTTAGGTTCACTTCCATTCTTGAAGCTTCATAGAAGAGGTCAATGAAAGATCTGAAAAAGCAAGCTTCTTTAGCTGTGGAAAGTCCCAAGAGAAGGATGTCTTCTATGAATTGGCTATGGGAGATGGGGGAAGAAAGGCCATGGGGAGTGAGGCCTGAGAGAGAATGGTCCCTGATGGCTGCTTTTAGCGTGCGGTTGAGCCTTTCTACCATTAGGATGAAGAGGAAGGGCGAAAGGGGGTCCCCTTGTCTAATTCCTCTTGAGGGGGAAAATGGTTTGGACGGGATGCCATTAACTAGGATTGAGAAAAGTGTTGAAGAGGTGAGGTTGAAAATCTAGGAGACCCAAGTATGATCAAATCCAAAGGTGAGGAGAGTAGCTTTTAGATAGCTCTAGCTTAGCTTGTCAAAGGCTTTGGAGAGGTATATCTTTAGGAGCATGCCCTGTGTTTTGGTAGAGCAAAGGGAGTGGATAACCTCATGCGCTAGGATGACGCTGTCCAGAATTTGGTGACCCTCTACATAGATGGACTTCTCAGGGGAGATTAAAAATGGTAGTATGGGCTTCAGGCATGTGGTAATGATCTTTGTTATAAGTTTGTAAATGACGTTGCATAAGGCTATGGGTCTAAAGTGATTTGAAGAGGTGGTATTGTTATCTTTAGGGATGACGGTGAGAAATGTAGCATTGAGGGCTTGGAGGACCTTACTGGATCATCTGGAATCCTCAATGATTTCCCACACATCCTCACGAATGAGATCCCAGCAATAGTGAAAGAAATTTGGAGTGAAACCATCTAGCCCAGGGACCTAGTTGAGCGAGGTGGCCTTTAGAGAATGATCAACCTCCTCCTGAGTGATTGATTTGATCAGGGCTTCATTTTTCTCCTTGGTGAACTCCTTGGGTATGTGAGTGATGATGGAAGCAATAGACTGTGAGTGATCTGTCAGGGGTTCCATTAGGAGCGATTGGTAATAGTTGAGCAATTCCTTTTCCACCTCTGCATGTTGTTGGATTTTTGTGCCTTGATATGAGATTAGATGGGTTATGCAATTGGTATGGTGCCTCTGGATCATGGACCTGTGGAAGAATTTAGTGTTTTTCTCCCCCTCTTTTAGCCATGTGATGCATGATTTTTTTTCTCCATAGAATTTCCTCTTGTACTTTTCTTTCCTCTATCTGATTAATGATGAGCATTTCATGGTTTTTTAGATCTTGCGTTAGACCCTATGTTCTGATTTGGTGTTGTAGTGTTTGCATTTGCTGGTGTAGGTGCTCTTGTGCTTGAAAGATATGACCAAAGGTGGACTTGTTCCAGATTTTGAGTTGCTTCTTGAGGTTTTTTAGTCTTTGTTGGAATTTGTACATCGGGGTTCCTGTTTGGATAGCCGCCTCTTCCCACCAAGCCTTGATGTTTTATTGGAAATCTGGGTGATTCAACCAGAATTTTTCAAAGCAGAAGGGATTTCTTCCTGGGGTACTAGTGATGTTGAGGGTTAGAAGAATTGGCCAGTGATCTGAACCCGCAGCATCAATGACTGTGGCATTCCATGCTAGATTGTCCATCATGATGGCCTCATAAAGGAGGAAGAGGTTCATTCTGCTAGAAACATGATGGGCCCCCGAGCATCTCTTGGACCAGGTGAATGGACCATTGTCTGTTTCGACATCAATGAGGTTCAGAAGGTCTATGGTCTGGTTAAAGAGTATGCTGTCATTTCCTAGGAATCAATTGCCTCTATTTTTCTCCTCTAGCCCCGTGATCATATTGAATTCCCCCCCAAGGATCCATCTTTGTGGGCTTATATGATCAGCTATCCATTCCATGTGTTGGAGGAATGCTTCCTTATCCCCTGGTCTGGGAGGTCCATAGACATTCGTAATGTAACCCTTTTTGTTAGAGCCAATGAGACGAAAAGAGGTTCTGATGGTCCATTTGGAAGTAAAACATTTGTCAAGGAATGTGGTGGCTCGATTCCATAGAATTGCAAGGCTTCCTGCTGCCCCATTAGTGTCCACCTTCATATGTTGTGCTTGTGTCCAAAATCATTGGACTATTTTTTGTGCCTCTGTTCCCATGCATTTTGTTTCTTATAGAAGTAGAATATTTGGTTGTTCCTTCCTGATTTTATCTTTGAGCAGGGTTTGTTTGCTCTTTTCATTGAGGCCTCTTATGTTCTAGAATAGTATGTTCATAAGGATGGTGGGGGTTGGAGGGGGGGGAAGTTGTCCAAGATCAAGTGAATTTGACATGAGTTGACAAGGAAGTTACCAACATCCTGAATGAGTTGGTGTTTTGGTTTCCTGCCTCTTTTTTTCTCCTCCTTTGTGAATTTTCATTTCTCCTTGGTGGTTTCTTTTTGAATTCCCAGGTTTGTGTTGGCTTAGGATTTCCCTCCTACAAAAGATTTAAGGAAGACTTTGTGCACCTTGTGCAGCTGTTCATGCGGTATGGTATAGAGATACTGCTTACGATAGGCCTATTCTAGATGTGCCATATCGATTCCTGCCAGCTCTTGATCTTCCAGATCTATATCTGGATCTCCCATTTCTGGCCCGAGAGTGGTTGGGAGGAAGGTTGTCGAGGCTGGTGGTTGTGAAGAAGAGAGAGCATGGAGATCCTATATGAACGCGGTTTGGCTAGTTGTTGGGGTTATCAAGAGGTTGGTAGAGGATGAGGGGGTATCCATTGGGATTTGAAGGGCATCGAATGAGTTTTTGATAATGGGTCCCGTAGGGGCCCAGGGGGGGGCTTTTTGTCTGTTGCTTCCATCAACCCGTGATCTGGGTGAAACCATCCTTGGGTTTGTCAGAATCTTCCTGGGTTGTTTTGGGGGGGATATTTAGGGGGAATTCTCGAAAAATATGGCCATGCTCGTGAAACGTGCAGCTTTGGAAGGGGATGTACTCATAGTCTAGGGTTTGGGACCATTCCTCATCTTGATAGTCCAAGATAATATTATCAGGGAGGGGTTTTGAGATATTTAAATAGACACATATATGGGCATAATCAGTGTACTGTGTTTGTTTTTTTTGCCTCCGAGGCTTTGAAATAGTTGTTGATGGTGTTTTTGATCCCTGCTAGGATCTCCTCCAGCCAAAATTCATGTGGAAGCGAGTATAGCCTTAACCAAACCAGAGCATGGGTGAAGTCTTTGTTTTCTGGGTTGAATCTTTCCATCTAGAATCGGAGAAGCAGACCTGTCGAGTTGTAGAAATACAACCCCCCTTCAAAGATTTGATTTATGTCCTCGAGATTGTGCAGTGTGATTGTAAAGAAGCCTTTTGATCCTAGTTGGAGGTCATAATGGCCCTTGGGTTTCCACCAATGGTGAATCCATTTGATCGGGTATTTTTATGAAGGCCATAGCCCTGAAAATCTTCCTATCAGAGAAAAATAACGCATATATTGTTTCTAATCCTCCATTCTTGATGAGCTAATGGTGTATTTGGGAGCAGTCGAAGCTTGTGGAATTCATTTGTTGGGTTCCCATGTGCATTTGGTTTTTGGTTGGCTGGTTTCTGGGTCAATATCCATTGGTTTTTCCTTCGACAGTTTATCTTCCCAAATGCATTTTTGCATGGCGTCCTAGAATTTGAAAGTTGGATGTTTGAAGTGGTTGGAGCCATGATCCTTCCCTGTAACAGTACTGTAGGAGGGGGTTGGGGGCCCCTCTCCCTTTAGACTGTATTGAACTAGCTTTAGACTATTCTGTATATAACTTTTCATGTTATGTTTTCATTTATATGGTTCATTATATTTTGGTTCCTTTAATATATGTGGTTGATCATATATTTAAGTATTTTGAGTTTACATTTGATACTAGATAGTTGGTAACACCATTTACTGAGGATTGGAATTTCTTTCAATTTTAGTTATCTGGACATTCTAAACTCACATGATATATAATGGTTTGTCTTTATGTCATCATAAACTCATTCCGAAATATAAAAGACTTCTTTGAGTTTCTTCAAGAATTATTATGCTTGCCTTTGTCATAGGTTTACACTTGAAACAAGTTAAGAGGAGCGTATACAAATACAGAGAGACCAATCTAGCTTAGTATTTTTTATCAATGTCAGATTAGTTAGTTTATATTTTATTTAATTTGTTTATTTGTGAATGAATAATGATTACATAATTTAAAATTTAAATGCTTTGACCATTATCGTTTTATCATTTACAATCTTATTCAATCATTGTTTATTAGTTTGTCATTTATAGTACAAAGACAATTTCCTTTATTTTCTTATTTTGTTCCATTAATTGAAAACAATTATTTTCACAAGTCATTGTTTAAACCTTGTAAATTGTATATAGCTATTGTACATAGACATTGTTAGTTAAGCATTTGTAATTAAAGTGTTTATTTTTAGAGTTGTATCTTAAGTTAGTCCACATATTTTAGTTGTTTTAGGATCTTAGTTGGCTAACAGAGCCATAAAACTCGTCAGGGTAGATTATACCAAACGGCTTGGGTTAAATAGACAACCTTGGACCGGATCTTCCCTTCCCGTTGACAGTGTGTGATAAACACCCATCAAAAAATGGAGCTATAAGGAGGGTCGAGGTAAATTTAACAATTAAATGTTTTACCCCTCATCCTGTCATAATTCTAGATTTATAAATTTTTCTTCTGTGTCATCTTTAAATGCACTAGAAGGCATTCCAGACTGACAAGTTGGCTTTGCAGGAGTCTTTGTTTTGAATGTATCTAATTCCCCATAGATCCCCAAATCACTGTGTTGGAACATACTTTCCACTTTTCATTACCTGATATTCCCAAGGAGACAGTATCTCACTTGTCCAAACTCACCTTTGATGGTGGGGGGGATGTATCTGCAAAACACCACCTTAACAAGTTTTGGTGTAAAGGCATCAAGCATGATATTTCTTATTTAAAGGTTTTGTGAAGATTGTTCGCTTTTACTTTTAGGGGCTAGATTAAACATTGGTTTGAGTCTTCTCTAGCATATCACATTATTGATTGGTTTCAATTTGTAGAGGAATTTTTAGATTCTTTTGAAAACTATGATTACAATCAATTATGTGAAGAATTTCAGAATTTACTAATCAATGACAATTCATCTCCAGAAGGATTTTCAACAAGAATCCATCATGTTCTCTATAAATTTAATCTTGATGACATGTCATTTGTACTAAATATCCTCTATGATGCTTGCATCCCTTTCATCCAGTCATATTTGATAGAGAATGATGAATCGGTTACAAATCCTATCACTCAATTGCAAGAAGAATTTTTTTTGCAAGATGAGAGGAATGCATCCAAAAATTTTGAACAAGCAAGGGAGGTAGAATCTATTGAAAATGTTCTTATTGACAATAAAACTGTTTTTTCCTCTGAAGCATTGCATATTCAGTCCTCGACCATCATGGAAGAAGACTTGATGTTGGGTCAAGGTGAATTTCCATATTCTTCTAACTCTTTCTCTAATCAATACTTGAATTCAATTATTGAAGAACACTTATGTGATGAAAATTATCTTAAGCATTCTAACATTCTAATGAAACTAATTAGAGATGTAGATCTGCAATTGGAAGAAGAAACCTTAAACATTCATCCACAAATCATACCTTATCCACAGGAAATATTAGATGTTTTTCATGAAAGTTTTGAATTATCTATCATACAGGAGGCAAATTTAGATGATAATATTATGTTGAAGAATTTATCACCAAAACAGAGTGAAAGTTTTAAGGAAAGTGAAGAAGAATGTCTTGAGAATGCCATTGTTAAATATCATAGCTCAAAACATTGTGTTCATGTGCTCATTTCTGATTCATTTTACTCTTTATATCCTAATCTCTTCTTAGATTTTAGTGGACATGATACTTTACCCACGGTATCTTACTCTTTTCTGTCACAATCAGATCTTTTCGATATGCCAAGATTTGGTGAAATTAATTCCAAACATAACATTTATGAAGTCGGATTTGATGTTCTTTCACTTTCATCACTCGCATGGAAAAAATACATGTTGCAATATGATTTTACATGATTTATTTTTAAAAAAGACAATGCACTCATTCTTATGGAGATCAAATATTCTACATTGCATATTTTTTCTTTGATTAGTTCAAATTTTAATGTTTATGTTTCACATTTTGAAACGATCAATCTCATCAAAGGAAGTGTTCAAACCAATAATCTAATCAATGTCATGAATCCTCTTATGATGTGTTCCCCATTGATATATCCATTTCATCAAAGTCATAGTTTGCATCCTAATGTTTATGATAGGATCTTAGAATGGCTTGAAGATTTGTATCTAAAAAATATTCCTAATAAAGATAAAGTTGTGCTTGCTTTATTTCTACCTAAATATCTAGGAAGTAAGCATGACATGATGTTTTTAGATCCTCCATGTGAAGAAATTGATGAACACTTGGAGAATTTTCAAGAGGATGGGGCACTTCGGCCTTGGTTGATGGTTATGTCATCTCCCCATAATATTGACAAGTTTTCCAAACTTACTTACATTCTTCCATGCCATTATGAACCATATCATGACAAGATTGCAGAATGGCTGGAGGATTCATACATCAAGAAGTTTCAAAAGAATGGTAAGGTCGTGATTGCTTTGTTTTTAACTGAATATATAGGAGGTAAGAATAACATATTTCTTTCGTATCTTCAAATACTACATTCTTTTCTTCTGATTTTTAACTTTCTATTCCTTGCATAATTGAATATGATCTTGTGGATGCACTGGAAATACAATTTTACTTAGCATTTTGATCGATGTAGAAGTTAGAGTAGGTGTAGGAATAGATTCATTTTGGGTTTTTCTTGTCTTTTCATTTTTTTTCCTTTGAATAATGCAGTTATGAAGGCACGTGGCTATGAAAAGAGAACCATCGTCTGAATGTTGTTAGGGAAGTTTTCTTTCAATTCCTTTATTTTTCCTTTTTGTGGTTGTCTTGACTAAATGTTTATTTCTTGAAACTTGGCAGCATCATGCAATGATTTCAGATATAATGAAGCATTAATAAAGATATTAAGGATTTGATCTTTAATTCACATTAGTTTTACCCTAACAAACACAACTTACCACTGCATGTAATTGCACTCATCCTGGTTAAGGATTTTTTTGTGACTTTTAATAATAAGCTTAGTCAAAATGATGTATCATGCATCACTATCTTAAGAAAAGAACCTACCTATATGCAAAACTATGAAATTTGTAGTTCTTCCTTTTGATCCGCATTCTCTATGAGAGGTTGGTCTGGTTTGTTTTTTGGTCAAATTATATATATATATATATATATATATATATTGAAGTTTGCTTTTGTTGTTTTGATTTTGGTTTTTTTTTTTTTATGTACTTCTGATTTTGAATCTCATTAATAAAATTTTCTTTGGTTTGTTGTGTGTTTTTTGTTTTCTTTGAATGAGATGTCTTCTTGTCTGTCTTTTTGAATAAATATATTTATGATCAAAGAGCGATTGTCGAAGGAAGCATTCATTTCAAGACTTATGTTTTTAAAAGAAATTTGAAACAGTTCAAATAGTTTATGATGTTACGGTTCAACTCAGATAATTGATTTGTAAGTCAGTTGAGTACTATGAAATCCTAAACAGTCTTTGTCAGAGTATTACCCCTGAAATGTGTCGAGATCTTTGAGAATTACGATTATCCTTAAACTTTTTACACTGTCCTTGTTCTTAAAAGATCACTTTTAAGTGCTTCCCCATTCTCTAGATGATTTCTTAACTGAAATGTAAAATCTCTAAACCATGATAAAACTTCCAGTTTTGAAAGAAAAAAAAAATGATCAATTGTTCACCTGTATTGCAATTAACCTCCAGTATCACCCTGCTCTCTTTGTCATCAATAGATCTATAATTGTATTATTATTTAAAAGTGGCATAAGAGGGTTGAAATCAATTAAGTGTGGGAAGTGTGTGTAAACCCTTCGGGGTACTGAACAGGCTCGCTAGCAGCGAGTAAATGCACACATGATACCAAGACAACTTCATCGGGGTACTGAACAGGCCTGCTGGAAATGACACAATGTCAGGTCGAGAGGTAGCAGGTATATGCTTTTAAATTGACTTTTATGGAAGTATACATCATGTGGATACAACTATTGGATGGGATTAAAGCATTTGAGTGGGTTAAATGACATGCCTGTCAAGGCTATGGACATTTGCTGGCAGCAGTGGCTCTGTCAACGGTATTGAAGTCCTTTTCTAAACATTGTGACTCTTTGACTAAAACACAACTTCAGGTTATTATCCTCTGTAAAATCATTCTTTTCTTGTTTTCTGATATTTTTCTATAAATCTGAGATAATCTTAATATTGTGTAATTTTTAAGTGGATTTGTTTCAAAGCAACTTAAATTTATATCCAAGTCTTATTCTTCTTCCCTGCGATGAAATTTTAATAGGTCAGAGATAACTAATTCGCCCAGTGAGTCACCATTTGTTGGGCCCCAACAACCCCCTTCTTTATTTTTAATCAAAATCTAGGGTCCCTCGAAATTTTACTTGGATTCTTCATTTTTTTCCCTTTGACTTGATTGGATTGGTATTGGTTTGCTTTGTTTTGAGGTTGGTTTGAGTTTATATTCTTTTCCTTTTTATTGTTTGAATTTCGTGAAATTGAAATGCCATTTAATTTTTCTTTCTACGGAGTTTTAATGTTGATAGGTGAGCTTCATAATTTGGGAGTTTGTTATTACCTCTTCCTTGTTGAATTTATCTGCTATGAGAATGGCTTGGTTGAAGACATGGATTAATAACAATGATTTTACAGGAAGAAATATTATTGTGACACATCTTTTCTATGACATTTGTTCACATTTGATCAAATTTGAATGAGGAAGAGACGAGCATAGAAATATTAATTATTTAAACGAAAACATTAATTTTTATCAACTGTCACTTTAGTTTAAATCATGATTATGTTTCCGTCTTTTGCTCATTAGCAATAATTTTCACAAAATAATTTGGTAGGTTTAATTAATTAAATTATTTTTTCAGTTTGCATCTCATTTCAAAAGAAAGAATTATCTATCATTTGTTTGATTTTGTGAAAACCCAAAATTAACATTTTTCTCCTCTCCATCAACTTGAAACTTATAGAATTTTAAGATCATATTTGAAAGGAAAATATAAAAAATGTTTGTTTAGAACTTATAGTTAGTTTAAATTCATTTTAATTTTATTGTTCTAGATTTTGTTTTATTCACAATTTTTAGGTTATTAATTTGGTTTCTTTTTTGTTTCACAAGTTTTTATTATCAGTTGTATGGTACGGATCTAATCATGGATTGATTTATTATCTAAATACGTTCAAGATAATTGATCCAAAAATAATATTGGATTGTTGCAAATAATTTATGAGCAACAACATATAAGATTTGGAAATGCGGTCAAGAACATACAGACGATTTTGCAGGACTTGTTTCAGCCAAACCATGAGGAATCTGAAGAAACGGTTGAAAAACCATCTCCATAATGGACCCATTTAGCTTACGCATGGGAATTGTCCCAAACAAATGCATTATTTGAGAGATATGTGTGTCTCTTTACGAGAAAAACTTTAGGTGGCGGAAATTATTAGTGATGCCTAGATTGTTCATTCATTGTATAAATATATGAGAAAGTTCAGAGCCAAAGGGATCCAAGAAATTGAGAGGAGGATTTTTGTCTTTTATTTTTTGTATATTATATCTTTTGTAAACTTTTTTTTTTTTCAAATGGAGTAATGGATGGTTGGAATCTTTGGGAGAATGGACAAGTATTTTCAAAGAAGAATATGGAATTCCAGTTTTCTTAATGGCTTTTGTCCTGTGAGTAAAATGGTTTTGTTTTCACTATAATATCTTCATATTCTTTGAATAATTTATTATTCATTGATTTAAAATAGCTTTAGTTTGTTTTATCAACACATGGTTAATTGCTATCAATTATGTATTAATTTTTTCAATATTTAAGAGTCTATGATTAACTTATTATACTAAAGCTATATGGGATACAATTTACTCTTTGGCTTTTTTCCTTTTGTAGATTGTGCAATGTTAATATTTTTTCTCATATAATTTATGAATATGAAACTTTATTTGTATTGAACTAGCTTTAGACTATTCTGCATATAACTTTTCATGTTATGTTTTCATTTATATGGTTCATTATATTTTGGTTCTTTTGCTATTTTTGGTTGATCATTTATTCAAGTATTTTGAGTTTACATCTGATACTAGATAGTTGGTAACACCATTTACTGAGGATTGGAATTTCTTTCATTTCCAGTTAGTTAGACATTCTAAAGTCACATGATATATAATCGTTTGTCTTTCTGTCATCATAAACTCGTTCTCGAATATAAAAGACTTATTTGAGTTTCTTAAGGAAGTATTATGTTTTCCTTTGTCATAGGTTTACACTTGACATGGGTTAAGAGGAGCTTATACAAATACAGAGAGACCAATCTAGCTTAGTAATGTTGATCAACGTCAGGTTAGTTAGTTTATATTGTATTTTATTTGTTTATTTGTGAATGAATAATGATTGCATCATTTAAACGTTAAATTCTTTGACCATTATCGTTTTATCATTTACAATCTTATTCAATCTTTGTTTATTAGTTTATCATTTATAGTACAAAGAAAATTTCATTTATTTTATTATTTTGATCCATTAGTTGAAAACAATTATTTTCACAAGGCTTTGGTTAAACCTTGTAAATTGTATACAGCTATTGTACATAAACACTGTTAGTTAAGAATTTGTAATTAAAGTGTTGATTTTTAGAGTTGTATCTTAAGTTAATCCACATATTTTAGTTGTTTTAGGATCTTAGTTGGCTAACAGATCCATAAAACCTGTCAGGGTAGATTATACCAAACGGATTGGGTTAAATAGACAACCTCGAACTGGATCTTCCCTTCCCATTGACGGTGTGTCATAAACATCCGTCAACAGTAAAGTACTATCCAGAGGTTGAGGCTAGAGATATTATGAATTGGCACATGAGATCCTATTTTCTCATTGCCAGCCTCACAATACATGCCAATGTAATCTTGTATGGTGTGTGGTTCTTAAGGAAATGTCCTCAAGTTGACCAGTCCCCCCCCCCTCCTAGAGAGGTTGGTCAACAAGTATATATCCTCCATCATCAGAGCCAATGATTGGCTCTATAGCATGAAGGCCTCTACATCTAGATGCCAATACTCTATTAGATGGTTTAGTAGCCTGGGTTGTGCCCTCATGAATGGACACTGAAATAACTTCCACATACCACACTACTTAACCATGGCAATGGCCTCTGGATCCTCCTCTACCAAGACATCTAATGCCTCATGTTCTCTCTCTCGCCAATGAACATACATCTTGTTGCTTAAAAGTTTGTTAGTTTAGTCCCTTGTTTCATATTTTTTGAAATCTTAGAGAGATGTACATGGGTTGTCTTTAAGACATTCGTGTATGTATGTGGGCTAAGTGTTACTTTGCCCATGTACATACGTGTGTTGAGCGTGGACAGCCTGCGTACATGTAGACCCAACCCTTTTACTAAGGCGCACACCCTCTAAACAATTAAATATATAATAAATGACGAATTAAAAGGATGAGAGAGGTAATTTGTACTTACTTGGTTCAAGTTTGAAGATCTTTCATCCATCGTAGCTCATCGAATTCATGTTTTAAAGAGGAGGGTTTTTTGGTTTTTTCGTTATTTTCCAATTTGCAATGGTTAAAATGAGTTGTCCACCCCTATTTATAAATTTTTTTTGCTCTTTTTTCTCCAGTTTGGTCCTCTTTTTCCCTATTCTTGGCTCGGTTGCTACTTGAGTTTCTTTTTGAGAGATCATTGGGTCGATCTTATGAACATTTTCTTTTGGTTTGGTGTTTTAATGAGATGGGTTACACTCACATCATCCCATGGTAAAGTTGTTTTTCGACACTTGCATATATGTTAGGTTTTCATCACCTTGCATCTTGCATATTGTTGAATTTTTTATCTCTTTCATAGGATTGATCCCATCGAAGTGTGACAAAGAACCTTCTATGTTGCTTTAGAAGTGTAGTAATTAGGTGGTAGAGCCTTCCTCTACATGGATTCCCTAGGTAGATCATTTACTGCATTTTGGCATTCATGCTATGAGTTGTTTCCATAGTCTTGGGAGTCCTTTAGTCCCACCATGACTGTGTATCAAAGCCCCATTCTTCTTCATCTTTTCTGAATCATACCCGAGGGACTCCCTAAGAGCACAGTTTGTTGTCTTTGCTCGTTTGAACTTTGAAAGCAACATCTAATGAGATATTATTTATTATTTTCGGTCTCGTTTGGATTATTTAAGAAAAGAAGCCCGTTGGAGTCTTCTTTAAGCCCTTTTCAGACTCTCTAAAATTGAAAATATTTCTGAGTGATCTTTTTTCCCTTCACGCTCGTCAAACTAAAATTGGAAGGCACATTTGTTTGGCAATATTTTGTCCCTTTTTCAATCCAGATGGTTAATTTGTGAATAAAGGTATGCTCTAGGAGCTTCAGTTCGCTAGGAGAGTATTATAAGGCATACATTTAACCCTTTTTGGGGCTTGAGGGACTAAATTTTTGAAAAATGGCCATTCTCCCTGTTTTTAGTTTATCTCTTTTACGGGCCTTAGAGATTATCTACAAAAAAGGAACCCCCTCAAAGTGCATAGTTAATCTCTTTTCAGACTCCCTAAATATGAAAATATCGTAGAGTGACCTTGTTCCTTTCACACTCGTTAATTGGTCTAGAAGGAATATATATTTAGCATAAGTTTAGCCCTTTTTTCAGCCAATAAATTATCCAGGAAAAAGGTACGCCTCGAGGTACATGTCTCATCAGGAGAGTTATCCTAAGTTTTATTTTATATAAGGGGACTAAACTTAGAAAAAGGTTGTGAGTCCATAGTTAAGCTCTTTTCAGACTCAAAATTGAAAACATAGCCGAGTGATCTTGTCTCGGTCACACTCATTAAATTGGTTTTGAAGAGATGTCATTTCGGTATAAGTTTAACCCTTTTTTGAACCGATTGGACTAATTATGAAAAAGGAACTCTCTAGATTCTTCTTTTATTGTTTTCATGTTGGATTACTGAGAGGGGGGGTGAATCAGTAATAGCATAATTATAATCCTTTTTCTTCAAATGTTATATGAATGTAGAATTATTATCCAATAATGAGCAATAAGAAATAAACAGTCACACACATAGACAGTACACCAGTGTTTTACGTGGAAACCCAAATCGGGAGAAAACCATGGAATGTTTTTTCTTATATGTCTTGAAGAATTACATTCATTGGAAGCACCAAATTCCTTTTTTTTCCATCTTCAACTGGAAGGAGGCTCCAACTGCCTAGTTTCTCAGACTACAACCTGAGGGAAGCTCCAACTCCCCATTTCTCTGGCTACAACCAGAAAGAGGCTACAACCCCCAATGTTCTCTGGCTACAACCGAAAGGTGGCTACAACCACCTGTCCTTGCCCCGTCCTGCCACCCTGAAGTATAAGTAGAATGATGGAACCATTGTCACACTATCACTGTGAGATATACCATTGTAAACCTATACCAATAAATTTGAACCATGCATCAACCATGCATCAACCTATACCTCAACCTGTAATCAACCTGTACCATAAACAAGTGCATCAACCATGCACCAATCTGTAATCAACCTGTACCATAAACAAGTACATCCAACCATGTACCAAGTATGTACCAATCATGTGTCAACTACTCATCAACTATGACTCATCAATATGTACCAACATCATCAACT
>JZKD02S0198628.1:180859-191655 GCA_000966675.3 Picea glauca
AGTGATCATCCCTGCTTCTTACAAATCCCAATCCAAAGATGTATGTGTCAAACTTTTGGTACCACATCCTAGGTGATTGCTTCAGACCATATAGTGACTTCTTTAGCTTACAGACCAACGCTTTCTTTCCCTTCACTACAAATTCTTCTGGATGTTTCATGTAGATTTCTTCTTGCAGATCCCCATGTAGGAATGTTGTCTTCACATCCATCTGTTCCACTTCAAGATCAAAAGCAACAGTAATAGATAAAATAAATCTAATAGAAGTTAACTTAGCAACAGGAGAAAAAATCTCACCAAATTCAATTCCCTCTACCTGGGAATAACCTTTTGCTACTAACCGAGCTTTGTATTTCTCCACTTTACCTTGTGCATTAAACTTCTTTTCAAACAACCATTTTCTACCAACATATTTTCTTCTAGCTAGAAACTCAACTATATCCCATGCCTCATTCTTATCCAAGGCATCCATTTCTTCAACCATGGCCTTCTTCCATAGTTTACTATCCTCTGAATTCATTCCTTCCCTGACAGTTCTAGGATCATCATCAGTAATAGATAAAGAAAAATTGGAACGGAAATTAGGTGGACTATACCTTTTTGGTTTCCTTTTATCTCTCACTGATCTCCTCAATAATGGGGTATGAGGTTCTTCTTCTTCTTCTTTTTCTTCCTCTTCTTCAAATAATTTAGATTTTGCATCATCCAAATCAAGCTCTATTTTCTCAGGTTCATCTTGCGTCGGTAGCAATTCTTGTTTGGACACATCTTTTACCTCTCTGAAAACAACATCTCGACTGTAAATAGTCTTCTTAGTTTCTTTATAACATCTTTATAACCAATAAAGATACACTTTTCAACCTTTTTATCCAGCTTACTCTTATTTTCCTTTGGAACATGTACATAATCATCACAACCAAACACTCTAAGATGTTGAAGAGAGGGTTTATTTTCAGACCATACCTCATGTGGAGTTTTATAATTCAACACTGATGAAGGTGATCGATTGACTAGGTAACATGTTGTACCCACTGCCTCTACCCAGAATTCTTGTCCTAACTCAGCACCACTGAGCATGCTCCTTTATTTTTCCATCAGTGTCCTATTCATCCTTTCTGCAACTCCATTATGCTGAGGAGTGTATGGAGTAGTCTTTTTATTTTCTATACCACACTTCTTACAGAATTCTTTGAATTCATTTCCACAGAATTCTCCACCATTATCTGTTCTCAATACCTTTATTTTCTTCTCTGTCTAATTTTCTACCGGAGCCTTAAAATCTTTAAATTTATCAAATACCTCATGTTTCTTTCTAAGAAAATAAATCCAAGTGTTCCTTGAAAAATCATCTATGAATGAAACATAATACACAGATTTACCTAGGGATGGAACAGGAATGGGTCCAAACACATCACTATGTATCAACTCTAAGATCCCCTTTGCTCTTGTAGCACCAGATGGAAATCTTACACGATTTTGTTTACCATATATGCAATGTTCACAGAAATCAAAATCCAGAGTGAAATTAGATGTTGAAATTACTAAGACAACTGAGAGGGGGGGTGAATCAGTTGTTATTGTGCTTAAACAATTTAAAGTCTATTAAATCATTCTTAATATTTCTTCAAGTGATCATCAATATTATATAACGGATGGACAACATAAATAATGAGCATCAGTCACACATAAGATATACACAAAATTAGATTTTCACGAGGAAACCCATAAAGGGAGAAAACCTCTTCTTCTTCGAAATGATAGGAAGTCTTTTAAGTTCTGTACATCATCTATGTTTGAGCATCAACTCAAAGTGAGGCTACTACCTCTGTTTTACAAGCTTCAACTTGTTGAGAGCACCAACTCTCTGGTTTCTCTAGCACCGACTAGAAGGAAGCACCAACTCCCTCAGTGTTCCAACACCAACTGGATGGAAGCACTAACTTCTAGTTACACAGGCTCCAACCTGTATAACAGAGAACACTTGTTCTCCCTTGCACCACCCTGCCACCCTGGTTTCTATGGCTGCAACCAAATGGAAGCTACAACTCCCTATGTTCAAGCACCCACTTGAACCTATGAGGACATCAGTTCTCCCTAGCACCTCCCTACCACCCTGATTATAAATAAATGATTGAATAACCAACAACACAGATAAATCGATTCTTACCACTACTTCTATGTTTTGTAAATCTGGTCTGCTTCTAACTATTCTGCAGTTCTTCTCTTCCTCTTTATGTTTTGCAATTCTGCTCTGCTTCATTCTATTCTGTTATTCTGCTTTGCTTCATACTATTCTCTTATTCTGCTCTGCTTCATGCTATTCTGCTATTCTGCTCTGCTTCATGCTATTCTGCTATTCTGCTCTACTTCATGCCATTCTTCTATTCTGCTCTTGCTTCTGTCTGTTCAGCAACTGTTACTCATCTCTGAGTTTTATCTCAAGCTCTACAACCTTTAATTTTACTCTTCTTACTATTCATCACATTTTTTCCAGTTAGAATGGCCAACCTTACACAGTCGCTTCATATCTCATTTTATTCACACACACCTCATCAGTTACGCCTTGAATATTCTTGGGCAAAAACACCTCAACAACTGAATCGCCAACCGTTCAAGAATCATGAATCAGTTTTGCTAACAGAATCGTAACTAATTAATTAATTGTGAAGTGCAACAGTATCTCTCTGATCATATTCAAATTCTCCTGCATCGTTGGATTAAATCAACAGGGTTTCGCGTTTATCCCATATACCCATTGGTTGTGACCGAGCGCTAAACAGAATTTGAATTTCGTGATCTCGCATCTAGGAATTCCTATGATAAAGGATCTCGACACTTCAAGTCACGATCACCGAGACTTCTATATGGAACTTAGCACCGCTATCTTCTTCCCCTCACGTGACCACCAACAGTGACCACAGGCTGCGCCAACAGGCGCTTCGTATTTCATGAACTTATAAACTTCATCGAGCTTGATCAACGGTCGAGATCTCCGATGATACGACGGTCCAGATCTCATCGTGATCTCGCATATCACAATTCCTGTGATGAAGGGTCTTGATTCTCCAAGTCACGATCGTCAAGACTCTGAGATGGAGCTTAACACCACTAGCTTCTTCCTCCATCTTCCACAGATGTAACCACTGGCTGTGACCACAGCCTTATTCGAAAATGCATTTCACACTTTTGCATATTGAGTATTTTTTTGTGCTCTAATCTATCACCATGTTCCCCTCTTATATCAACGATCCATATATTATCGTGATTTCACCACTTCACGAGCCTTCTTCATGCCTGATCAATGGTCCACAATCCTTGGTGATCTGACAATCCAGATCTTTTCGTGATCTCGCATATCACGATTCCTATGATGAAGAGTCTCAATACTCCAAGTTGTAAAATCTGAGATGGAACTTAGCAATTATCTCCTTCCCTTAAGACTTTGACGATGTGACCTTGAAATATGACCACTCGCCAATCAAACGAGCACTTCGCTCCTTTGATGTTCCAGTCAGGGAAACGATGATCTTTCACCATGTGTCCTATGGAACCAATGTTCCAAATAATATCATGATTTCACCACATGTCCTTCTTGAATCAATGGTCAAGATCTTGTCCCGATGTCACATATCGTGAGTTTGAACCTCTTTCCTTTGGATTTCCCGATCCGCGAAACTCCGAAACGAAACCTTTGTTGTGCTTTGACTATTTTCCTCCATCTGATCTTACACTGATGATATTTCCATTATCTCTATGCTACTGATCATGCTGATATTCACCATCTGATCATGCTTATCTTTTCCATCAATAACAAACACACGCCATCAATGACAAACACGCATACTCTGCCTCTGTCTAAAAACATGCCAACAATATCCCCCTTTGGCATTGATGGAAATCCCTTGAAAAACGTGCAACTATACCACTATAACATCCTTTAAAACTATACCATTGTAGCATCCTTGAAATTTACCACACTTTCTCCCCCTTTGACATCAATGTCAAAGAAGAAACATGCTCCCCCTGATCTGTTGCAGTACATACTCCCCCTATCAACTAAGACAACTGAGAGGGGGCGTGAATCAGTTGTTATTTTGCTTAAACAATTTAAAGTCTATTAAATCATTCTTAATCTTTCTTCAAGTGATCATCAATATTATACAACATATGGAAAACATAAATAATGAGCATTAATCACATATAAGATATAAACAGAGATAGATTTTCACATAGAAACCCATAAAGGGAGAAAACCTCTTCTTCTTCGAAATGATAGGCAGTCTTTCAAGTTCTGTACATCATCTATGTTTGAGCACCAACTCAAAGTGAGGCTACTACATCTGTTTTACAAGCTTCAACTTGTTGAGAGCACCAATTCTCTAGTTTCTCTAGCACTGACTAGAAGGAAGCACCAACTCCTTGAGTGTTTCAGCACCAACTGGATGGAAGCACCAACTTCCAGTTACATATGCTCCAACCTGTATAATAGAGAACACTTGTTCTCCCTTTCACAACCCTACCACCCTGGTTTCTTTGGCTTCAACCAGATGGAAGCTACAACTCCCTGTGTTCAAGCACCCACTTGAACCTCTCAGGACAACAATCCTCCCTAGCACCTCCCTACAACCCTAATTATAAATAAATGATTGAATAACCAACAACACAGATAAATCGATTCTTACCACTACTTCTTTGTTCTGTAAATCTGGTCTGCTTCTAACTGTTCTGCAATTCTTCTCTTCCACTATCTGTTCTACAATTCTGCTCTGCTTCATGTTATTATGCTATTCTACTATGCTTCATACTATTCTGCTATTCTTCTCTGCTTCATGCTATTCTGCTATTCTGCTTTGCTTCATGCTATTCTTCTATTCTGCTCTTGCTTCTGTCTGTTCAACAACTGTTGCTCATCTCTGAGTTTTATATCAAGCTCTGCAACCTTTAATTTTACTCTTCTTACCATTCATCACATTTTTTTCAGTTAGAACGACCAACCTTACACAGTCACTTCATATCTCCTTTTATTCACACACGCCTCATCAGTTACACCTCGAATCTTCTTGGGAAAAAACGCCTCAGCAACTGAATCGCCAACCGATCAAGAATCATGAATCAGTTTTGATAATTGAATCATAACTAATTAATTAACTATGAAGTGCAACATTATCCCTTCAATCATATTCAAATTCTCCTGCACTGTTGGATTAAATCGGCAGGGTTTTGCGTTTATCCCATATGCCCACTGGCTATGACCGAGCGCTAAACAGAATTTGAATTTTGTGATCTCGCATCTTGGCATTCCTATGATAAAGGATATCGACACTTCAAGTCATGATCGTCGAGACTCCGAGATGGATCTTAGCACCGCTAACTTCTTCCCCTCACGTGACCACCAGTGGTGACCACAGGCTATGCCAAAAGGCGCTTCATATTTTGTGAACTTATAAACTTCATTGAGCTTGATCAAATGTCGATATCTCTGATGATCCGACGGTCCAGATCTCATCGCGATCTCACATATCGCGATTCCTATGATGAAAGGTCTTGATTCTCCAAGTCACAATCGCCGAGACTCCGATATGGAGCTTAACACTGCTAGCTTCTTCCTCCATCTTCCACAGATGTAACCACTGGCTGTGACCACAACCTTATTCGAAAACGCATTTCACACTTTTGCATCTTGGGTATTCTGTCATGCTCTAATCTATCTCCATGTGCCCCTCTTAGATCAACGATCCAGATCTTAGTGCAATTTCACCACTTCACGAGCCTTCTTCATGCCTGATCAACGGTCCACAATCCTTGGTGATCTAATAGTCTAGCTCTTTTCATGATCTCGCATATCATGATTCTTGTGATGAAGAGTCTCGATACTCCAAGTTGTGAACGCCGAGATGGAACTTATCAATTATCTCCTTCCCTTAATCCTTTGACGATGTGACCTTGAAATATGACAACTCGCCAATCAAACAAGCACTTCGCTCCTTTGAAGTTTCAGTTAGCGAAATGATGATCTTTCACCATGTGTTCTATGGAACCAATAGTCCAGATAATATCGTGATTTCACCATGTGTCCTTCTTGAATCAATGGTCAATATCTTATCGCGATGTCACATATCATGAGTTTGAACCTCCTTCCTTTGGATTTCCCGATCTACGAAACTCTGAAACAAAACCTTTGTTGTTCTTTGACTGTTTTCCTCCTTCTGAGCTTACACTGTTGATCTTTCCATTATCTCTATGCTACTGATCGTGCTGATCTTCACCATCTGATCATGTTGATCTTCGCCATCAATGAAAAACACGCATACTCTGACTCTGTCTAAAAACATGCCAACAATATCCCCCTTTGGCATTGATGGAAATCCCTTGAAAAACATGCAACTATACCACTATAGCATTCTTTGAAAACTATACCACTATAGCACCCTTGAAATTTACCACACTTTCTCCCACTTTGACATCAATGTCAAAGAAGAAACATGCTCCCCCTAAGCTGTTGCAGTACATACTCCCCCTGTCAACTATGAACGGCTTAGAAATACAATAGATATTCAAGAAGTACTCCCCCTGACCAGGTGAACAAATTAGACGAAAGAAGTTATAACCCCCAACATTTGACGAAGATATCCAAAAGGGTTCACTGCTAATGGTTTAGTAAAGATATCAGCTATCTGTTCTGTGGAAGGGATATAATTCAGCTGAACAACTCTGTTTTTGACTTGTTCTCTAAGAAAATGGTATTTTATTAGGATTTGCTTAGTCTTGGAATGAAGAACAGGATTCTTGGAGACACTAATGGCACTAGTGTTATCACAATGAATTGTAATCGGATTAGTATAGTTTACCTTGAAATCCGCAAGAGTTTGAATCATCCACAAAATCTGAGTGCAACAAGTAGCAGCAGCAATGTACTCTTATTTTGTAGTTGATAAGGTAATATATCCTTGCTTATTACTAATCCATACTACCAACAAGTCACCTAGGAAGAAGGCACCTCCACTAGTTCTCTTTCTTTCATTCACACAATTTGCCCAATCTGCATCTGAATAAGCAGTTAATTGAAATTCTGATTTTTGGGATACCACAGACCATAAGTCATTGTTCCCTTCAATTATTTGAATATCCTTTTGACAGCGACCAAGTGACTTTGTTTAGGAGCTGACTGATAACGACCTACCATTCCAACAACTTGCATTATATCAGAATGGGATGTTGTGATGTACAGAAGACTTCCTATCATAGAGCGATATGTCCTTTGATCAACATACGGTGAAATATCATCTTTACTGAGCTTACAGCCAACCACCATAGGTGTGCTAATAGGTGAGGAATCCTCCATCTGAAATTTCTTCAACATCTCTTTCAAATATTATTCTTGAGAGATAAATATTCCTGCAGAACTCTGATTTACTTGTAAAACAAGAAAATATGACAGTTCTCCTATCATGGACATCTCAAATTATGTTTGCATAGAGTTATCAAACCACTAGACAGATGATTCATTAGTACAACCAAAAATAATATCATCTACATAAACCAAAACAACTAGTAAAGTATCACCTTCAGACTTAATGTAGAGGTTGTTGTCAACAATACCTTTCTTGAATCCTTTGTCTTGTAAAAATTTGTCCAGTCTATAATACCAAGCTTGTGGTGCTTGTTTCAGTCTATATAAGGCCTTCTTCAGCTTGCAAACATAATTAGGATTATTTATCAATGAGAATCCTTCAGGTTGCTCCATATATACTTCTTCCTCTAGATCTCCATTAAGAAATGTTGACTTAACATCCATATGATAAACTTTAAAGTTGTTATGACATGAATAAGAAAGAAACATTCTAATGGCTTCCAGTCTTGCCACTGGTGCAAAAGTTTCATCAAATTCCTGACCTTCAACTTGTGCATACCCTTTACAGACCAATCTGGCTTTATTTATAACAACTTGTCCTCTTCCATTCATTTTATTCTTGAACACCCATGTGGAACCTATTACATTCTTATCTTCAAGTCTAGGGACAAGCTCCCAAGTATTGTTCTTCTCAATCTGATCAAGCTCTTCATTCATTTCTCTAATCCAATCATCATGTTGGCTGGCTTCATCAAAAAATTTAGGTTCAGTCATAGATAAAAAAGCAACATGAGATTGTTCTGAGTCTTTAATCAATTTCCTTCTTGTATGAACTCCTTTATCTATATCTCCAATTATTTGATTTTCAAGATGATTCTTTCTAACAATTCTAAGAGTTGATTTTGCTTCTTTCTGTTGATTTGTATCAGCCTGAGTATTTGTATCTTCATCTGATTCATATTCTTCCCTTTCTGATCCTTGGACCTGTTCATATTCATCTTCAACTATATATTTTGTGCTTGGTTCAACACTGCTTAGATTTATGACTGGGATTTCTTCATCAAATTTTATGTCTATACAATCAACTAGTTTATGCAGTCTCTTATTGTAGCATATATACCCTTTACTGTTTGTAGTGTAACCCAAGAAGATACCTTCATCAGCCCTGTCATCATATTTGCCAATATTTTCATCATTGTTCTTGATATAACATTTACTCCCAAAGATTTTAAAATGATTGATTGAAGCAAGTCTTCCAAACCATAGTTCATAAGGAGTCTTGTCACTGTGTGGCCTGCGATGAGATTTGTTAAAGATATGAACAACTGTATGAATTGCTTCCAACCAATATGTATGAGTTATGTTCCTTTCATTCATCATTGATCTTTCCATTTGTTGTACTGATATATTCTGCCTCTCAACAACTCCATTTTGTTGTGGAGTCCTTGGAATTGTATACTCTCTTTTGATCCCATGTTTATCACAGAACTGTTTGAAGTTCCATGAACTAAACTCTCCTCCTCTATCAGACCTTACTGCCTTTAATCGTTTTCCTGTTTGATTCTCAGTCAGAGCCTTAAACACTTTGAATTTTTCAAATGCTTCAGATTTTTCCTTCCAAAAGGAAACCCATGTTAGTCTAGAATAATCATCAATAATCAACATAAAATAATTTTCTTTTCGTGTACCTTATTTCCTTGATGGTCCACATAAATCCATATGTACTAACTAGAGAGGTATTTCTGTTGAAGGAAAGTTTTTAGATTTGAACTATGTTCGAGTAAGCTTTCCTATCTGGCATGGTTTACAAACATAATCATATTTTTGGAAGATCCTTTACTGCCCCACTATTTTTGAGCTTGATTATATGATCAAAATTTAAGTGTCCAAGTCTCCTATGCCATAGCCAACTTTCACCATACTTGCTTAAGTGGCATTCTTATTTTTCTTCTTTTAAAACATAGACATTGTTTCCTGTTCTTAACCCTTTTGCAACTAGCTGTCATGAATTCACAGATTTTATTCTACAATCTTTAGAGGTAAAAATGACTTCACATTATTGGTCACAGAATTGACTGACTCTAAGTAGATTATGTTTCATACCTTCTACAAACAACACATATTGAGATTTCCCTTTTCCATTTCTCAAACTTACCATTCCTTTACCTTTTATTTTTCCTGGTGCATCATTTCCAAAAGTTACATTCCTTGATTTGCTTTCACTTAGAGTTAGAAACTTACTTTTGTCTCTAGTCATATGTTTGGAACATCCATTGTCAATATACAAGGGATTCTTTTGTCTTTGGGCTGATAACACTAGTCCACACTTGTCATCTTCTTTCTTCTTCCAAACCTTGACATTTTCAGTAGTGGGGATCAAATCTGGCTTGTAATTCCTTAAGCGACAGTCTACAACTTTATGTCCATAGTTATGACAAATGTAACATTTTGGTTCACTAAATAACATATCATAACGATTGTTATGCTCATAACGATTGTTATGCTCATAACTATTGTTATGCTTAACCTGCATCATTTTCCCAGCCATCGCATGATTTATAGTCTGAGGTTGTTTGTTTCTTGGTTGTCTCGATCTTTGTTATGGAAGATGGTTATTCATTGAATATCTTGATTGTTCATATCTAAATCTTAAAGAACAATGTATAGCTTTGTGACCAAAATTAGAGCAGAAAAAACAATAACCATAGAAAAAACCTTTGTACCTTGAAAAATTATGTCTTCTTTGTGGAGGTTGATTTCTTTCATGTCGATAATCTCTCTGATCTACAGATTCGATTCTGGTACTTTTTCTTTCATTCCTTCTTAGTGGCTGATTTTCTTTCTTTGTTTCTGCAGAGTAATTGTTGTCAATGTTTGAGGATTTGACAAACTTGATAGGTTATGTATTACTTGGATGATCACTACTTGATCCTTCTTCATACCCCAATCCAACTTTCAACTTTGGGTTTCTTTTCTGATTTAGAATGGAGGTTAATCCTTCTGAGGCTTTAATACTTGGCAGATTTTGGTGATACGATCCCTTAAACTTCTCCATTTCTTTTCTGATTTTTACTATCTCTTCTTATAAGGCTTCACACCTCGCTTTCTTCTCTAACAACTATTGTTTCAGTATGTATTCTATTTTCTTTGCCTCTTCTAATTCTACTTTCAGCAGGGAAAAGTCTTCATCAGGTTGTTTACTGTCTTTCTCGAACTATATCAGCAATTGCTTTTTCTTTTTGTTCTTAATTATGAGTCTGTCATTCTCTTCCAGTGCACTAGTCAGTTCTCCTTCTATATCAACCACAGCTTCTTCATCATTATCATTACTAAATGTGCTTTTATTATCATAATCCTCTTTGGCCATAAGCATGAATTCATTTACCTTATCTTCACAAGAATAGTCACTATCGGTGTCTTCTGAGGAATTGTCATTATTTGCACA
>JZKD02S0198628.1:207953-221820 GCA_000966675.3 Picea glauca
TAATGGTGGGAAATAAGGGCGAAGGAGATCCACGTTGAACACTGGGTGCAGACCAAGGAAAGGAGGAATGTTGAGCTCAAAATAATTATCCCCCACGGCCTTGGTGATAGTGTACATCCCATAAAAGAGTGGGAGAGGATTTCTATGGGGTGTTGTAAAGCATTCTTTCTGCAAGTGCAACCAAACTTTGTCGCCCACCTGAAACTTATGCGACACCCGATGTTGATCATGGCGTTGTTTATACTTGTCATTGGACTTCCATAAGATATCCTGAACCTGTTGGCAAATGTGCTGGATCTGCTCAATGAACCAGGTGGCTTTGTCAGCTTCAGTTGGAGCAGGAGATGATTCGATCGAGGTGACCGCAAGGGGAAGTGCAACATCTATGGGTCCCAATGGTTTGAATCCCAACCCCACTTGAAAGGGGTTGTGATTGGTTGAGCTATGCAGGGCTTGGTTGTAGCTATGTTGGACATAGGGAAGGCGCTCATCCCATGTTTGAGGGTGCTTTGAATTATACATGTGAAGGATATGCACAATCATTCAATTTACAACCTCAGTTTGGCCATCTGTCTGGGGGTGGAAGGCCATGGATTTGGTGAGCTTGGTGTCCAGCAGTGACCAAAGGCTCGACCAGAGTGTTATAAGAAATTGACTATCCCGATCAGAGACAATGGTTTGTGGGATTCCAAAATGTACCCAGACTCGTTCAAAGAAGAGCTTGGTAGTGGCCTCTGTTGTGATGCTCTTCTTGCAGGCAACCAGAGTCGCCATCTTAGAAAAGCGATCAACAACCACAAAAACACAGTCATTTCCCCACTTAGTGGATGGGAAGCCCGACATGTAGTACATTGAGATGGATTCCCATGGCCTTTCAGGAGTAGGAACAGGGGTGTATAGGCCATGTTTCTTAGTGGTTGGTTTGGCAATATCACAGGCAGTGCAAGACCTGATACACTTGTTGACCTTCTGTCGAAGTTTCGGCCAGTAGAAATGTTTATGTAGCATCACCACTATCTTTTCAATGTCGAAGTGTCCTACCAGCTGACTGTAGTGGGATTCCCAGATCAGCTTTGCTCGCTCACTTGATGGAACACAGATATGGCCCAGACGACACAACAACCCATCCTGAAGATGGAAATTATCGACAACTGTGTTTGCACCCAACATTTGGTAGGTGGTGGAGAAGTTAGGGTCTATCTCATAGAGTTGGGGCCATCCATATGTCTCATGGCCACAAGATTCTAGCACCATGGTGAGTGCCATGACTGGTGGTCTGTTGAGGCAATCAATGACACAATTGGTGCTTTCTATTTTATACTTGATGTTGAGGTGGAATTGCTGCAAGTACGTGGACCACTTTTGATGGTGATCATTCTGCAATTTTTCCTGTGTCTGCATGAACTGCAATGGCTTATGATCAGTGTGGAATACTGTCTCCTTCCCAAGAATGTAATGTCTCCACTGGCAACATGCTTGCACAATGGAGTACATTTCTTTTTCATAAGTAGGGTACTTATGGACAGTATCTGACAGTGTCTCACTATGATAGGCCATGGGATGGTGGTGCTGAGTGAGAATGGTTCCCACAGCATAGTATGAAGCATCTATCTTGATCTCAAAAGGATGTTGCAGGTATGGTAGTGAAAGTATTGGGGCTGAGCACAAGCGCTGCTTCAAATCATCGAACACTTGTTGTTGGGACCGGCCCCACGTAAATTTCTCCTTACCACCACCCCTATTTATTTGGCTGAGGGCCCATGCAATATGGGAGAAAACCAACACGAACCTGCGGTAGAAATTGGCAAGGCCCAAGAAGCTTCGAAGCTCAGTGAGTGTTGTTGGGGCTGGCCAGTCACGGATGACTTGGATCTTGGTTGGATCCACATGTACTCCATGTTGATGAATGATGTAGCCCAGGTAATGGACCCTATCCATGCCAAAGGAGCATTTTTCCAAGTTGGTGTATAGCTTATGCTGCCGTAGGGTGTGCAGATCCTATTGAATATGCTACAAGTGTTCAGCCCAAGTCTTGTTGTAAATTAGAATGTCATCCAGATACACCACTACAAAAGTATCGGTGAATGGTCGCAGGATATCATCCATCATCCTCGTGAAAGTGGCTGGAGAATTTGTCAAACCAAAGGACATGACCAACCATTCAAAAAGGCCTTCCTTTGACTTGAAGGCGATCTTCCATATATTTTTCTGTTCTATCGGGACCTGGTGGTAGCCAGACTTCATATCAATCTTACTAAATTATTTGGCTACCATGAGTTGATCAAGGAGGTCATCAATTTGCGGAATCGGGTACCGGTTTCTGACTGTTATTTTATTCAGAGCCTAGTAATCAATACAGAGTTGCCAAGTCCCATCTTTCTTCTGTACCAGCATGATTGGGCTCCCGCAAGGTGATGAACTGGGGCGGATGTGCCCCTTGTGGAGTAGTTCTTGGATCTGTCACTTAATCTCCTCATTCTCTAACAAAGAGTGATGATACACTGGACCATTGGGTAGCGGTGTGTCGGGGGTCATATCGATGGGGTGCTTGACCTGGCAGCGTAGAGGTACCCCTATAGGTGAGGAGAATATATCCGAGTATTCTTCCACGACCTTATCTACTTTCTTTTGTTGTGTGGAGAGGTTGGTCACAGAGACCCTGGATGTGGTTGTGATCTTTCACTTATTCTAAGAGTGAATCATGAAGAAGACAAACTTCCCCTTCTGAGAGATGACCTTCCTGCATTTCTTAGTAGAGATCAAGGAAACAACACTAGGTGAGACTACCTCAGGTATCCTATACAATTTCCTGTTCAAAGTAATAATAACACTACGAGGCCTAGACTCATATACAACATGATGTTTCCATAAATAAGGTTGGCCCAAAAGAACATCACAAACTTCGAGAGGAAAAACATCACACAAAACCTCATATTTGAAGGGCTTGATGGCATACGACAGTCGGCACTGTTGGTTGACGTTGAGATTGCTTCCTTGGCAGAGCCATCCAACGGTGTATGGTTATGGGTGTGGCATTGTTGGTAGGGCTAGCCACTTGACGACCTATGTTAAGATGAGGTTCTTCTGGCTACCGCTATCAATGACGAAGTGCAGTGGGGTGCCTTTTACCCACATCTGTGAATGGAAGAGGCACTCTCCTTCTTCTGGCTTGTTTGGTTCACTGGGCTATAGCTTGGTGGTAGCAACGGTGGCATTGGGTTCTGTTTCAATGATCTTTCTTTCCCTTTCTGGTTCTAGCTTAGAGTCATAATCTGCATCTGATTTAGAGGCTTTCACTTCGGCCGCCAGTGACTGCTTTGAGTGGTAGTCAGCAGTGTTATGCCAAGGGATCTTATGGAAGTCGCACCACTTCCCAGTATCTTTCTTTGTCTTTTCGGTGTCCTTCTTTGCTTGCAGCTTGCACTGGTTGTCCTGATATTGTCCATATTTTCTCTATCCTTTTTTTGGTGGGTTGGGGCCGCCCTTTCCTAGCTCTTTTTGTGAGGGGTTCCCAAGCCCAAATTTTCGCGTCTTTTGTTTGAGCTTCTGCTCGATTTTGACGACATATCGGTAGGCCTCACCCAAGGATGAGATGTCCAGAAATTCCATTTCGTTCTAGATGTATCTATGTAGAGAACTGTGATACTTGAGCACTAGATGTCGCTCTGAATCTTTGATACCCAACTTGGTGCGCAAGGTATGGAAGATATTTGTGAAATCTAGCACTGCTTGGTCTCTTTCTTGCCGCAGTGTGGTCCATTTGGTATACAGGTCATCATAAATTCTGACAGGGTAGTATTGTTCCTTAATAGAATCCCTGAAGGATTCCCAGGTGGTCATGACTGAAAATAATGAGGTTTCCCCTGTTTCCTTTTGCTCACAGAAAGTTTCCCACCAATATTTGACATGGGGAATGGCTTTGAGGAGCACAAAAGTAATCTTTTCTTTATTCGAAAAGTTATGGACAGAAAAATACCCTTCTAGTAGATTCAACCACTTGTCTACAACATATTTGTCTATCTAACCTTCAAATATAGGAATATCGAATTTTATTTGTACCTTGAAGGGGTGGTGCCTCTGTTCGAAGAATATGCGTTTCTTGTTGGTAGCCGCCGAAGGATTTGCATGAAACTATCCATCATCTTGTTCCTCTGTTGCGTGAGGGCTTCCTCAATCAACAGTTTTAAAGGATCTCATGTCCCATCATATTTATTTTATCCTTCCATGGGAGGTCACTTGGGCATGTGAGAGCTTCTTTCCTCAAGAGAAACAAGCTCGAGACCCAACTCTTTGTACTTCGACCTCGTTGCGGACATGCATTAAGACGACAAGGAGCATACCGCTCTGATACCACTAATCTGGATTTTATGAATATAACTAAATGAATACATATTACTAATAGGTTCTTAACACAAAATAACAGAGATACAGTAAAACTGGTTTTCTATTCAATAACGAAATAAGTTGAAACTGTAAAATGCAGCGGAAACAAGCTTGTTGGAATTGTGGCATCTTATATCTGAGAAGAGATGTGAAGGAAACACACATTCGCAAGAAGAAGGTTACAATGAGGATCTGAAGGCATTTTTACAATAATCAAGAATTCCAAAAACCCTAGACATCCAAAAACCTAACCCTAGGAGATGAAGCGCCAAAAGTCATGTGGGCCCCGTTTAGGTAAGTTACTACATCAACTTCCCGAGGTTGTAACTTTTGCATACGATCTCTGTTTTAGGCATGTGATAACCCGTTGGAAAGGTATCAATGAGGAGAATAATTTTTGGGGCTCAATAATGCCTTTATCTATCAATGAGGAGCTCTATCCCAAAAAAACCTTCATTTAGGCCCTCAAAATGGCCCCAGAAGTTAAAACTGCTAAAAATAGTAAATCGCCAAAATTGTCAGAAAAATGTTTTGAGCCAGTTGGAAAAGGTGGGTGGCCACTAATATCCATATAGATCATAGGGGAATGAAAATAACAATGGCACGGGAAACACGAATGGCCTATCAATAGAATAGGCACAACAGTCAGTCCCCACGGTAGGAGTGAAACACAAAGATAAGGGAAAGGAGTCAGCAGGAGGTGCATGTAAGAAGACCAAGGTGCATAAGGTACCCATAGTATATAATTTGAAAAATGATGATATGGACTGAATCGGATACCAAGTATGGGATGTCACGGAGGAATTCATTGAGGAAGCAACGAGGAAACAAGTAGAGCAGCACCAGAAGGTGCAGGATCAAATGGTAACTTTACAACAGCTCTTGGAATGGCCCAAATAATACTAGAGCATAGAATGGGTGGACAACCAAGCATAAGTTCGGTAGAGGAAGCACAAAATGTTAATCCAGTCTTGATTGAGCTATTTGTCGGGCGCAAAATGTTACAAATTGAGGTCAACGCAATTGAGTTTCCAACGGTCAAACTACAAGAACATATGAAAATACTAAACCATCTAAACATAGTAGTGTCACGGATTCCCATACACATATTACAAAGCTTGAAAATATGCATTTTTCATTAGATTCGACTCCGGGAAGATGAAGATAACCAGGAAATAACAAAAGTAATGGACGAAAGGGCTCAATTGCAACAACATTATGAAATTGTTCTACAATAAAAGAGCACACTAGAAGGGAAAGTGGAAGGAGTAAGAAAGAAAAAGAATGGGGCTGAGGAAAGGGCAAGGAAAACTCTAAAGGAAAAGAGTAAAGTCAAGAGTATGGTGTAGAAGACACAAGCAGTCATCCTGAATTTGTACAAGGAAATGCCAAAAGTTCCAATAGTAGTAGAGGATACTATGGAAGAGCAGGTATTAAATTTTGGAAGTCATCAAAGGCTTCCAATCAAATATTGAGTATTTATAGTTTTGAAGTACACCAGGAACACCACCAGAGGAACAAGCAAGAAGAGAAAGAATGACGATGTATGTCATTGCCAACATCAAGAAGGTGGAAGAAGAATGTGCAAAACTATGCGAAGAAAGTGCGCAAATATGGAAAGATTTGGTAGAGGACCCGAAGATGGAAGTCGTGGAAGCAAGGTTAAGGGAAGCACAGGAAATGGCCCAAAAGGCGTCTGAGATCATAAAAACCCTTCCACCAGTAGAATGAATGAAATCCATTTTGGCATAGAGGCAGTCATACGTGGAAGTGGAACAGATGCAGGATCCACAAAAGATCCTTCATCGATGCTTAGGACAAGTGAAAAAAGAAGCATTGAAGGTGATAGGATAACTGACCACTGCACAGGGCAAGGTGAAATAAGTATCACATGAAGCAGAAGAAAAACTTATAGCCTTGAATTTGCAAGAGGTCGAAGAGAATGTGGAAACAAAGGAAACAATAATAAAGGAAGTTGTGACAGCTAAGCAAGCCTCCCAAAAATTCATCCAAGCATGGAGAGGCACTCAAAAGGCTTAAGTGGCTCAGGTCAAGACACAAGTGAGTGTTGGGGGCTTGTTGGAAAAGAATTTTGGAAATAATACTCATAAAAATCCTAAGTATAGAAGATGTGCACAAAATAAAAAGGAAGATTAGGGAGTGCACAGTTGAGACACGACTAAGAGTATAATGTGTAGAGAGAAGAATAAAATAGAAGAATTAAACAAAGGAATAAAACAGAGGAATAAATCAGAGAATAAAGCAGGAGAAGAAAGCGGGTGAAAAGGAAGGATGATAGCCCGACATGCTAAAGATAGAAGGATGCACAAAAGTAGGAAGAACAACAACCAGAGTGAAAAAGTAGCATGCAGACAGAAAGGTAGGTGAAAAAAACTCAAACAACAAGTTAACTTGAGTTATCATGTATTGTAATAGGGTTTTGGGATGAATAAAGTAGGGTATTAAGCCCTAGATATTATGTATAAATATGTAATGTGTTGGGAGAGTAGGGGTTCCTCCATTTTAGTTCTTCTCGAGCAGTAATGTGAAGTCTGGTCCAAGCTATCAAGATTTCATGTCAGTAAGAAGAGTCATAGGATAGACTGAGAAGAAAAGAGTATATTTAATGTTAAGGAAATGATGTAGAGAAAGAGAATGACTTGAACTACAGAGCGGCTAGGATAGAATAAGGAAAAGATAACATGATGTATCTTTGTAAGCGTAGTGCGTAAGCCTGAGATAATTACCAAATGCATAATAAATAAGCCAATCATTGTGGACGTAGCCCAGAGTTGGGTGAACCATGTTAACTATTATGTTGAATGTCTTTGTGTGATTGTTCATGGGTTCTTTATGGATGTATATTAGATTATATTTTTATTATGTGTGATCATTTCACAATGATTATGAATGTTACAGTACTTGGTTCATGTTGTAATTTGTATTATAATGGTAACACATAAATGAATTCACTAAGTAACCTAAGAAAAGAAAATAGATAATAACACACACAACACAGATAAATAATAATAACAAGGATGATCACCTCCCTTTCCCTCACTACTGCAAAAACTTGGTTCTTACAACCCCAATAGATACCTTAGGTGAGACTTTATCCACATGCAGGTGATGCCTAAAGGGTCAGTGTCTAAAGGGTTTTTTTGGTCAAGATAACTTGAAAATAGGGTCTTACAACTGTGTGTGGCGCCAACATTGGGGTTCTAGTTAACAAAAGTTATTTCCATGTGGATCCATGCATGGTCAGAAGTTATCTCTGGTGATGCAAATGGAAAAACATTTGATCCATGAGACATGTACTTGAATGGAACGAGATCATGGATAGAATGATACCTACACGAAGGGTGAAGTTCCTGTGAATGTCATGATCGTGATTTGAATAAGAAACTCCATTGCAAGTTTAGGTGCATACAAGAAGAGGATATTTGAAGTTTTTTTGTTGCTATTAACATTTTCAGTCAATGCGTGGGTCGAAGAACCCAGAAGCCTGAGGATTGAATCTATTAAAAACTTGATCTTTGTGACCCCTAGATTTGGTCTTCGTCACTTCTAATCATCTTATCTAAAATATTTTGAGGGTTGTGATAAATTACAAAGAATCACATGAATATCATTACTAATATATCTTTAAAACAAAATATGACTTTTTTCTCCAAGGTGCCTTGGCATTGTTCCATTAACAGCCTGGAACATCTCAAGAACTAACAAAACCTTTAGTTTTGTGAAATTGTTTTCTATTTCTTCAAGGCTTTATGACATTTTGGATTTTGAATCATGAACCCCTTCTTCATATTTTTTAATATTCTCCTTTCGTTTCAAATTCTTTTTCCTAAGCTTCTTTATTTCTCTTAAGGCACACATGAGTTCTTCTTGAAGATCCACTTCCCCATTTGTTTTGGAATTTTCCTCTTCTTCTAAAACCATCATTTCTTTCCCTTTGTCTTCATCAACCTTAGTTTTTATTTCCATAAGGAGATTTTCTTATCTACCACTATCAAAATTAATTTCACTTCTTTCTTCAGACGAGTCACTAACTCCTTTTGAGTAGAGACTCTTCTTTTGCTTATAAGAGTTCTTCTTATTTTCATGCTTTTCTTGTTTGTGGTTATTTTTGTGTCGATGATGTTTGTTCCATCTCTTTAAATTATGGATCCAGGTGGATATCAATGGCCACCCACCTATTCCAACTAGCTCATTTTGGCAGTTTTGTTTCTAGTTTTTCGAGTTCCAAACTTATGGGGTTGTTTTGAGGCCCTAAACAGCGTTTTTAGAGATCGCCACATTCAAATTGTAAATCTAGTTGGAGTCTGATGGAAAAATGTGTAGTCCTCGGATAGACTTTTCCAATGATCTATCGTGTGCCCCAAACGAAGATCGTATTCCAAAGTTACTCCCCTGGGAAGTTGATACACCAAACTACCCAAAACAGGGTCCACAAAATTGTTGAATTTTCATCTTCCAGGGTTAGGGTTTTAGATTTTATTTATGTTAAAAAGGCCTTTAGAGCCTCATTGTAAATCATCTTCTCGTGAATGTGAGTAGCCATCACATCTCATCTTAGAGATAGGCTACCACCATTCTATCGATTCTTTCACTTTGTATTTTTACAGTTCTGTACATTTCGCACATTAATAGAAATTGTGTCTTATTGTATCCCTGTGTTTATGGTTTTATCTTTGATATACCTCTGTTATATTATTGGCTCTCTTGAAATATCTATGTATATTTATGTGTTATACCTCCTTTCTCATTTCATGCCAAAAATAATCTGGATCAGTGGTATCAGAGTAGGCTTCTCTTGATCATTTTTTAGTGCATGTCCCCAACGAGGTCCAAGTATAGAAAGTTGGGTCTCAAGATTTTATTTCTTGAAGACAATCACTCTTGCATGCCCAAGAAACCCTCCATAGAGAAAGAAAATAAAAACAACAGAGAATTCGATTTTATTAATTCGTTGCTTGAGCAATCTCTCACACGAAAAAGGGACAAAATGATGGAGAATTTTTCACACATCCTTCAACACCTGTCAATAAAAATAGGAGCGTCTTTATCAAGTGGCCACTTTTGAGGAACTTGTCCTTTCAAGGTACAAGTTAATTTTGATATTCCCATATTTGAAGGATAGATAGATGCAAGTGCCCTAGAAAAATGGTTAAATCTACTAGAAGGTTATTTCTTTGTTCATAATTTCTCTGATAGAGAAAAGATCACCTACTCACTCCTTAAGGCTCTAGCCCATTGTTACACATTATTTTGGTCACTATGGTGATGTCTCTACAATTATGTGTTCAGGCTCTCATAAGGACTTTTTGCCTAAGAAAAGTGATTGTTGTCTTCTTCCACAAAACATATTTTTAAGACGCGTTCACAGGCTGACTATGTTGTAGGGTGCGAGAATCTTGATTCTCATAGGCAACCCTATACCTAGCCTACAAGGTGTTCGTAGTCTACTCTATAGGTAGGGTGCGAACCTATTTTGAAGCTTAAAAGGAAGAGGAATTTATGAAGGTTCTAGAAGAGTATCTTCTAGAAAATGAGTTGGAAATCGCATGGTTCGCATCCTACTGACTTCTCAGATTTAGTGGGATCATCCTCATCCCTTTAACCATCTCTCCTTCTCCTATATAATGAAGGGTTTCTCAAGGAAGAGGTTAAGCAAGATTGAATGGAGAATTGATGAAAGAATTGTGTGAAGAACCCTGTTTGGATTGAAGCTTGAAGACTCTATTTGTATATCAAGTTGTAATGGATCTTCTTCATGCAACTGTAGATAAAGTGTGTGTGTTGGAACCAAGGACCACTGAAAGGAAGCTTGCAACATCAAGGCGATATGGTTTCATCTTCTACTTTCATTTAATATAATACAACGGCATGTCCCTTTCCCATAAAATCACTCTTGTTTTATTCCATGACTCCTTGATCATATGCATAGGTTGACATTGAATATAATTTTCTATCTTCACTTTGGTTGGTTTGTTTTGTCTTGGACCTGATCTCACAAGAACACCGGAGTGAAGTAGGAACAACAGAGACCTAAGGAAGCGATATAAAGGTATGTCACTCATTCCTTCTTGGTAGTAGATTCAATGACTGCAACTTAGAGAAAGAGTCATGTCCTGTCCTGTTTTGTTCTAGATCCAGGTGGATCTAGGGAGATATGTTAGTGTCCGCATATACTGATTTATCCTATAAAACCCATGTTAAACATTGGTGGGAAACTTACTGGGAGCAAAGTTCCACAGAGGATTCTAGAATATATGGGGCCAAGCCCACTTGGGATTTTTTTGTGAATGCGGTAAAAGAACAGTATTACCTTGTTGGAAACTATGAGGACCAATACATGAGATGGACCACACTGTGGTAAGAGAGGGGCCAAGAAATTCTGGAGTTCACCAATACCTTCCATACCTTACACACGAAGTTGGGTATCAAAGACTATGAACTTAATTTGGTTCTGAAATACTATGGGGCTCTACACAAATACATCCAAAATAAAATGGATTTTCTGGACATCTCATCACTCGGTGTTTCTTATCGATATGATGTTAAAATCAAGAAAATATTTAAGCACCAGAACAAATAGGAGTTTGTATTTGCAAATCCGCAACAACCAAATTATGATAAATATGTCCCTAAAAAATAGTCTCCTAAAAACTAGTCCAAGCCACAAAAAAAGAAGGGTCACGAAAAGACAAAGAAGGACATTGGAAAATGGTGTGATTTCCACAAAATACCTTGGCACAACACCAATGAATGTCTCTCAAAATAGTCATTGGTGGTCGAGATAAAATACAAGGATTCGAACCCTGATTTAGAATCTGATTCAGAAAGTATTGTTAGAAGACAGATCATCGATGCAGGCCCCACTATTATTGTTGTGACCATAGAAATTAAACTAGAAGAACCAACATATCTTGAAGAGGGGGAGCACCCTTTTCATTCACAGATGTGGGTGAAGGGGATCCCACTGCATTTTATTGTTGATAGTGGAAGCCATAAAAACCTCATCTCAGCAGAGGTCATCAAACAATTGGGTTTGTCGACAACACCACATCCACAGCCATACAACATCAAGTGGCTCCACCAGGGACAAGATCTTTGTGTCAGCAAAAAATTTATATTTCCATATGGAATCCATCCCTTCAAGGATGAGGTATTATGTGATTTTTCCTCGTTGGATGTATGTGATGTTCTCTTGGGCTAGCCATATATGTGGAAGCACCATGCTATCTGAGTCTCAACCCCGTAGTGTCATTGTTACTCTGGGGGGGTCATCTTTATAGGATACCAGAGGTATTTCCAACTATTGTCCCACCTAAACAATGTCACAAGGTAGTATATCATACTACAAAATTCATCTTCTTCACAATATGTTGAAAAGGTGAATGGAAGGATACTGCAACCACTGCAGCCTCAGCCTAAGCACCATCTATCCAATAGAAACATGTCCAAACGACTGCAGCAAGGTGAAAATATTCCTTATGTACACAGACATCTTATGTATCCTGAATGGTTGAACATATTCAACCCCACCAACAATAGGTTCATGACAACCTTCCACAGTGCAACGTATCCAACAAGGCAAGCAACACACCAATATTTAGTTACAACAATCGCTTTCCCCTCTCCCTGGGGAATTAAATGCAATGGAGATCATTTCTTCCTAAGGAGGGAAGATTGATTTAGGTGGATATTAGTGTCCACCCACCTATTCCTACTGGCTCATTTTGGCAGTTTCAATTTGGAAGTTTTGTTTCTATCTTTTCGAGTTCCAAACTTCCAGGGTCGTTTTGAGGCCCTAAACAACATTTTTAGAGATCTCCACAATTAGAATGTAATTGGAGTTAGAGACTAATGTCAAAATGTGTAGTCCTCGGATATACCTTTCCAAAAATATATCATGCACCCCAAATGGAGATTGTATTCCAAATTTACGCCCTTGGGAAGTTGATACACCAAACTACCCAAAATGGGATCCACAAAATTGTTGGCTTTTCATCTTCCGGGGTTAGGGTTTTGGACTTTCTTTATGTTAAAAATTCCTTTAGAGCCTCATTGTAAATCATCTTCCTATGAATGTGAGTATCCTTCACATCTCTTCTCATAGATAAGATGCCACCATTCTAGCTAGTCTTCACTCTATATTTTTACAGTTATTTACATTTCACACATTAATAGAAATTGTGTATTATTGTATCTCTGTGTTTCTGGTTTTATCTCTGATATACCTCTGTTATATTATTGGCTCTCTTGCAATATCTTGGTATATTTCTATGTTATATCTCCACTCTGATTTCATGCCAAAAATAATCTAGATCAATTATGGTATTATTCATCATCATTGCTTGCATCCTTTGTATATTGAAACTTATCAAAACAATATCTTATTTTTCCACAATTAAAGAATTTAAAGGGAAGCTTACATTTGTATTTTCCAGATCCCTTTTTTATTTTTCTCACAAAATGTTATTCTTCTACATTTGATTCATTGTTGAAGCTATAACTTGATTATTGTTCTTTGTTCTATGTATTCTTTTAGGGTTTGAAGGATTCTTCTTTATTTAATGGATTTTCTTTCTCTGTCCCCATTTCATATGTTGTGAGGATCCCATGCAATTCATCCATTGTTAATGAATCAAGGTCCTTTATTTCTTCAATGCTGGAAACTTTGGCATCAAATATTAAGGGGACTGACCTTAACACCTTTTGTATAGTCATCGCTTCTTCAACCTTTTCACCAAGTCCTTTGATGTTGTCGACAATTACATCCACATGGAGGAGATAGACTGCAACATTTTCTTCATCTTTCATTTTCAGACTCTCGAACTGTCTTCTATTATTTTGGAGTTGTAATGATCCAAATGATTAATATATCATAATAAAACATAATTCCACACCATGTACAACAATGTGAGCATGGAGCACAACTGCAATATAGATAAGAGAGATTAGTCACTACTACATATGAGCGGATTATTCCATGAAAATTTTCCACGCTTCCACTAGTTTCATATTTTTTTTAAACAGGGCGGGATTTTCGTCTCTATTGCTACGAAAGTTCGTCACAATATCGACGAAAATCTTAATTTAACCTAGTCGGGATTTTCGTCGCTATAGCGACAAACTTTCATGGCAATAGTGACGAAAATTTTGTCTATCTCATTGGTCGGTGTTAATGGCTAGTTGACTATTTTATCTATATATACATGACTTTAAGAGACTTTGCAACATAATTGCTATAGTTGTGACACTGTTCTTGGCTTTTGTTTGAGCTGTTTATTTTTTCCGTCACCCATGGATTGAACAAATCCAATTCTCTATCTACATAGCTCGGATTTTGAACTTGCAAGTTTAGTATGTTATTTTTTATGGATGTACTAATTTAACTTGTAAATTTTTTTTCAAATGTCCAAATTGCATTTAGCTTATTTTTTCCTTGATAATATATTTATATAATATGTGTAGT
>JZKD02S0198628.1:252601-263162 GCA_000966675.3 Picea glauca
GCAGATGTATGCAGTTGTTAATGTTGAGAATTTGAAGTTGTATGAGCCTCCGTTGATTGATGATCAAGGAGAGCATGTTCATATTCCTTCCATAGATGATTTTTCTCCAGAGTATGTAACAGAACTGCAGGAAGACACCATACTTGACAGGAGAATGCGAACTTCGAAGCGAGGAAATGTGGAGTACTTGCGAGTTGGTCTTAAAGGGACGAATCCAAGAAAGGCCAAGTGGATTGAGGTTGGAAGGGTGAGGGAACTATACCCTCATATTCACATAGACTGAGATAGTCTTTTGGAGGTCCAAAAGCTTCCCAATGGGGAGGTGTGATCAGGGGATCAAATTTTGCTCAATTTTCAAAGTGCTCGGAATGCAACGAAAACAGTGGCATTGCGTCCGTCTCATCTTCCTGATTCCGGTGGTATATTTACTTTCTCAAATGGAGTCCGTATGAAGGAGATATCGCGATCTGTCCACCAAGCCAAACAGGTAAAATTTTTGGATGTTGATTGTACTTGTCCGTACAGTCCGTACAGTCTGTACGATGACATGGCAGGACCGTACAGGCCGTACGGTGATGACGTGGTAGTTATTTATTGGTTGGTTTCTAGCGTATTGGATGGTGACACGTGTCCGATTGGTGGCGAGTAATATGAGGACACGTGGCCCAATCCTTGGGTGCCACGTGTCCCCTCATTATTGTTTATATGGTTGTATAAAATTGTATGGGGAGTCTGCGGGGTTTGACCCCCGGACCTCCCCCAACACTAAAGACTTCATAACTCTCCGCTAACCAAAGTACCGCCATTTTTGCCTTGTTAACTATGCCACAAAACATATATTTAAGTTTGAATGTTATGCCAACGGAAAAGGGGGTCGGGTCGCAGCTTAGCCTCGACCCGTGGACGTATTACATCGCATATGACCCAACATATATGCATTAGCCCAAATGTTTTGGCACGCGCATGCATTTCATTATGTTACATTGTATTGCAATGCATTGCATTGCAATGTATTTCATATATATATTATGTGTGTTGGCGTGGGGTTTGAAACCACGACCCGTGGCCATGTAAACGTGTGTTAAATGTTGGCGCAGGAACCAAACGTAAGTTGCACAGTTTCAAAATGGTTTAACCACATTTTTTCCCAGCGCGAGGTCACATGGCCATATGCCCAGGTGCCGAGGTGGTTAGGGGCTGGAGGTGCCTTAACCGTCCTACGGTTTGCACCGTTGGCGCGGTTGCACCCGGTGCCAGGTTTTTATGCTTAAAAGATCATGTGAGCCAGGTTTGTAAAAGGGGGAGTGCAAATTGTAGAACCAGAGACAGCAAGCTTGAAGAGGGAGACTTCCAGGAGGCCTAACTTCTTCATTTGTCGACCGATTGAGGTGCTGAAAGAGCCCAGACAGGGGTTTTGGGATGCTGGGAAGCCATTGGAGCAGTTGTTTTGTCAGTTTGAGCATTGTAAGACATGTTTTTGAGAACTTTTTGAGAAATTAATAATAATGATCCATTGGAAGCTGGACCAGGAGATGTAGCCCATAAGAGGGGTGAACTCATTTATCAATTGTTGTGTACATGTGTTTATGTTCAATGTTTATGCTGTTGTCTATGTGTATTTCGCATAAGTAATCCTTAATTTATGTGTTGAAAATTGATCCTATTGCTTTAAACACATAACATTTCACTTGCAATAATTATTCAAGTTTTTCAAGTCTTCTTCATTTTTAGATCAATACCTTCAATTTTAGCAATCATTCTAGGGAAATCTAATACTTCGTGTTCCAAAGCTTTGCAACAGAGATGACTAAGTCTTCCACTGGGGCATTCCTTAGCAAGATGTCCTGGTCTTCTGCGACTGTAACAGAGGGTTAATCCTCTCTTTCTTTTAAATGATCCCCAACCTATTTTGTACTGCGAACTAGGGTTATGGTAGCTAGCTTGGAAAAATTTCTTTCGAGGATCCTGCATCTGCTTGTTAGTCTAGACATTATTTCTATGCATACGTATAACATTTCTATCAGATCTATGCATATCAAACATTCTTTCATCTATCAGGGCCCTAGTTTCCAAGATAGGACAGAATCTATCAAACATACCTAGATCCATACTAAAAAAACTTCACTTATTTTACTTTTGCAGAGCACAAAGCTTCTAGATATAAAAAAAATTGACTATTCTTACCTTTATTAGAGTGCAAAGCTTACAGATCTTACCTCTTTTCTGCAGATCTGACCTTTCTTTCTTGGCATAAATATTCACAGGTCAAGTAGAACACTGTGCACTAGGGAAATAGATCTATGCACAGAGCTTTCACGGTTTATAGATCGAATATTTGCACAAAGATTTTCTTTCTCAGTTCCCAGTAATCATAGTTCCAGTCCTAGCAATGGAACAATTTGTTGGCACAGGGGCAGACCCAGGGTTCAATGCTACAAGAGCACACCAACAAATACCTAACTACCGTCCCTTTCGGTAACACCTGCGAAGAAGATAAAGTCTCACCCGAGGTAGAGGAAGGGGTGGTTGCAAGACTCAGGTGTCTGCAACCTTAACTGGGACATAGATCTATGATTATATAGCTTACTAGGGCACTTAGAACCATTAGTTCCTCAAGATACATTCGATAACCACTTCACTTATAAGATAGAGCTTCGCAGCATTCACACTAATCTATAGTATTCAAGCACTTAGAAACAGCAAGCTATATCAAATCCAGTAGATCATCACTATGCATCTTCATACACATCAGATCTAACATTCATACACATATAGGAGCACAAAGTATAAGCAGATCCTCCTACAAATATCAAAGAACTTAGCAGAAGAAGAAGTAAACACATTGAATCAAAGAACAAAGCATCACACACAGATTTACATGGTTCACCCCCACCCTGGGGCTATGTCCACCAACTCTTCTTCTTTATTATCTTGGTCAAGCAGTTACAGCACCGAGCCTCAACAATCCTTACTCCGCACAAGACAGAATATTTTTGCAGCTCGCTAGATCCTTCTTCCTTGCGCTTCAGCACAAAGCCTTTCACAACCTCCAACAACAACTTGCACTTAGCTCTGCAAGTCTCTTACAATCATGCATAGATAATTTACAATCCAAATCCAATCACATAGATCCAATTACTAACACTAATCCATTGGCTCTCTTCTACCTTGCCTAGCCATCTATTTATACAAAAGTGGGCCTAAGCGTGGGTAAACCCATGGGCTGACATCCCTTTCCCATTACATTAACCCAAACCCTAAAAAGGGTCCCAAAAGTGGACCGAGATCCTGTGATCTCTTCTTCATCTTGCGTGCTTCCTTCGATAGGTCGTCGAAGTCCCAAAAATAGTCAAATATGACCAAGTATCTCCCAAAAATTGGTCAAGGGACAATACCCCCCTTGGGTATGTTATTCCCAATTTATAGGGATAACTAAGGAGATGATGTCTTGGGACCCTCAAGTTTCAGAAATGGAGTACCATGAGACAGATGACTAACATCATCCACATGCACATACAGAGAACCACTTCATCACCATGCATCCTCAGATCATCATGATGGCATTCACCACATTTGCTTGCTTCTGGAAGACAATGGGTATTTCTCCATTAGGTACAATTCAGGTATTGTGGTAAGTGTCACTTTAATACTTAAGGCATTTGAGTATGTTGCATTTAAATCTACTTTTGATTATAGAATGTCTTCTTGGAAATTATTCTATTTTCCATGTTTCACCTTGGTAGTTGACATTGTGCCCTAGTAAGTGGTCATCCTTGGGGATGGGTTTGCTACTGGGAGGTCCCCTTGACGTGTCATAGTGCCATTCTCAATCATACTTATCATTTTTCACACTTCATCCTTTTCACCTCCTTATATTTTGGGATTTTTGGTTGTACTGGCCCAAGAAGGGATTGTACCTTGTTTCATGGGTAGAAGTGGTTGAAGGTAGAGAGGGAATGTGGCTAGAAAAAGATAAAGCCCAAAACTATAACCTTCCATATGCTCACTAAAATAGGTCTTGAGAATGATGAAACATTTCTCCTAAAAAAATAAAGACCTACAAGAAACAATTTCACATATATAAATGCCCCACTTGTTGAGGGATCTACACAAGTGCGTTATACCCTTTGCTTCACCCACATGGAACTCTATGTACCTCTGGATTCAAGTGACTTTGTGGTACTTCCTCCAAGTTTCATGTTACCCATTTGGAGTACCCAATTGTTCTGGACTTAAATAAATTCATGGAAAATAAATGGTCTTGGAAAAAGGATGTATTGAAAATGAGGGTGCAACACATCCTCTACAAAGCCACCCATAAATGAGACAATATAAACCCTTATATGTCATGAACCCCATGCCCAAAATTCTTACCCCATCCAATTCATCTTATTCACATGACTTAGAGAGGTTCCACCTAGGAAACACTCCTTAACTTAAGGAATGACTCACCCAATAGGCCACCATGTCAACCCTCATGTTATCACATGAACTTGTCAGAGTCTTGTGGGTTTGTGGTTTCTACCTAAGTCTGTAATTTTTCTCTATCTCTATCCTTTTCGAATTGACAAGTCTTAAGTTTGTCCCCTTTCAGCGTGTAAATTTGTCTTTTGTGTGCCCTTGTTCATTTTTATGCCCTGGTTTCCCTCAATATCTTAACCGAAAGTAATCTCGGCCCCAAGCCCCTCTGTTTTTCTCCAAGGATGAGAACTCACCTCTTGCATTCCAGTCATCAGTCTCCTTGTTTTCTCAACTCATAGTCAGTCATCAAAATTCTTGATCGTGCAGGTCGCAGCCATGAACACAAAGTGCATCTTTCTTAACAGTATATTTCAGGATTGAATCATAAGCAGAAGGCATTTTTAATATTTCAGTGGTGGTGATTCCAGGAATAGTCTAGATCAGCGGCTCACAGGCATTAAGGAGTGAAAACTTGCATGAATTATAGCGCCAGAGAAAAAGGCCCCAAAGTGAATATGAACCATTGATATTAAAGGGGACAGATGGAAGTTGATCCAAATCTTCAGGGAAATGAGCTTTGGGAGATTTGAAATGAGAAGTGCTTAGAAATCCCAAAGGGTCGAATACTGAAGTCTTGAAGAGCCGAATTCATCGAAGCGTCAAATTTGCCAAAGTTCTCGAAGTGGCCAAAGGCCCAAAGTCTCAAAGGCCCAAAATTTATCTAAGTCGTTGATAAGCAAGAACCACGTGTCGTCAGATCCACATCTCCGAGTAAAAGTGCATGGAAGAGTAAGCGAGATTTGATTTTTGGTTTTCTCGGAGCCTGGAGACCCAAAGTGGATCTCAATCATCCAAACCCAGGATGCCACGAGTCATCAGATTTTTCACTCCCAAAGTTTTACTTAGGGAGTTTTAAAATGATAAAATCACCAAGGTCCCAAAGGCTTGAAGTCCTTAAGTGTTGAAGCACCCAAAGTCCCAAAGCGCCTGAAGTCCCAAAGTGCCCAAAGTGTCGAAGTGCCCAAAGTTTCGAAGTGGTCGAAGGCCCAAAGTGAATATGAGTCATTGATCATAAATAGTCATGTGTCATCAGATCCATAGCTCCAGGTAAAAGAATAGAAGGTAAGAAAGATTTGAGTTTTGATTTTCCTAAAGCCCGGAGACCCGAAGTGGATCTCGGTCGTCCAAATCCAGGAGCCACGCGTCGTCAAATCCCTAGCTCCGTCGAATTTTCTTGGGGAAAATAAAGTTTGACTATTGAGAAGTTTGAATCCTGGAGCCACGAAGGGATCTCAATCATTGATCTCAGGAGGGTCACGCATCATCATATCTATGACTATGGGTAAAATCAGCTGAAGGCAGAGGAAGTTTGAGATTTGAATTTCTTGGAGTCTGGAGACCCGAAGTAATTCTTGATTGTTTGATTCAAGAAGACACATGTCATTAGATCTCCAACTCCAGGTAAAAGAACATAGAGGATCCAAAGTAAAAGGAGCTAGTGCCCAAGCCCTGGAGCACCAAGTTCATGGAAGCCATTGGCACAGACACGTGGCATCCGTCTAGTGTTGATACATGACACTCATTTCAAGCGTTTTAGACACATTGTATGCATGTTTTTGAGTGACACATGTCACCTCTCCATCCACGACATATCAAAATGGTGACGTCATGCCTCCACATCAGATCATCCTCCGAGAGTTGTTATTGTTCAGCGCCAAAAGTAGCGCCCCATCCCAAGGCACACTTTTGGAAGATCCTAAAGTTGGTGGGAGATTAATCTTGGCAGTGGCAATAAATCTAGTGGGTGTGCCCAAATCGCAGATCAGGACCAGACCTATGGTCACAGTCCATTACAGGGATGCAACATGCTTGGGCAATATTTTTCTTGAGCGGTCCCACAATGAAAACCATGGTATGGAGAAAATGCTACGTGGAGAAATGTGATGGATTGTGGGCCCAAAAGTGGTTTGAATCCAAACCACTTTTGACGGCCCCGCAATCTCGTGTTTATGTGGAATCATATCTGAGAGTAGCACTTGGTCACGCCCCTGAGCATTAAGTCTTGTTCAATCTCCAAGGAAAATAATTTAATGGAAGGTACGTTTGGTGGTTGAAACCTCAGCTCACCCCATAAATGGAAGGAAAGGAAGGCCCAACCGTGGGGACTGAACCGTCAGCTCATGGTACCCCCGTGGACAGATTCCCCTAAAAAAACCATGTCTATATGAGCTCACGTCTGACAGATGGATGCACATTTAGTATAATAGAATAACTCGCAAATGCAATGCTTTGAATGTAGTGATCATATAACACTCCTGGTAGTGGCAAATTTTTCTGAGTATAAATAAGTAGTTTTGATAATTTTTTTAGGTCGTCAATTGGTTGAGAAGATCTCCCTATTTCGTAATGTTTTGATGCCAGAACTGTTCTTGAGTTATGTACCAAATTTGAGACTTTCATGTTAATAGAAGTCATCTATTTTCATCTCTCTATAAAAAATGTGCTAAAACACTCGAGCATGGAGGATCCAATCAGGGGTTGTTATGTTGTAATGTAGGTTTGATTACAATGGTATCGTGACTGGGTTTAGTCAGCTCCCTTGTTATATATTTCCCTCTTACACTGAATGGATCAGGCATGGAGGATCCAGTCAAGTTTTTGTAGCTCCATTGCGATGTAGGTTTGATTAATGTGCTATTGTGACTGTGTTGTTTGGACATATTTCAGTGTCTGAAGCTTGAGCTCAAGAGTGATATTGAGTCTGAGTTTTTCTTCTCCAAGTTGCTTGAAAGCCTGATGCTCATAGCAGTCTTGTTCACCTTTCTCACTAATTATTCCCTCTGGTCACACTTAAACTCAATTCACTAACTAAATTTAATGTGGCCCTCACTTTCCTATGCATTTCTTGTCCAATTATGTGTTGAACATCATTCATATATTGAGTTTTGTCCATTGACCTCCACTCATATAAAACCAACATCCACCAAAAAATATGATGGGTACTGGGCTTATCCTCCCTCAATATGAGGGTGACTCTTAGTGCTAACATTCATGGTGCCACTGCCTGGGTAAGAATTGAAGACATTTCCCTAGGTAAGAACGACGAGGAAATTTTGACTATGAAGGTGCATCAGATATCAGTACCATTGAAGATTGCACCTTGCACTTGGAAACTCCATTGTTTCAGTTGTGGCTTCCAAAAGTAGACACATGAGGTCTACTCCACAGCTGCCTCTAGCAACACCTGAAGTTGACCTAGAGAAGATTATCAAGAAAGGAAATCTTTCTCTTGAAGGCTTTAGCTGCTATCCTAGATTGAAAATCTTCCTGGGAGAATGATAATGACCAGATCTAGTCTTTGATGGTGAACAAAGACTAGGCACTTTCAGATTGCATATCATTCACCTGGAGACTCCATGTTTAAAGAATCCAGTGGCGACTCCATAGTTTTAAGAAGTCATATTTTCAAACAAAAGCCATTTTGGCTCGAAGGTTTTCTCCTTTCAATTTATCTGTTGTTTCTATTTTCCCAAATGTTGTTCCTACTATTGATGAGTGGGGTGATTTTTTGCCCATATTTAGAGAACGTAAAGATGAAAACCCTGTCGAGCATATCTATGAGTTTAATGAACTCATGCATCAATGGGAGATACATAATGAGTATGTATTATTGAATATGTTCATGTATTCATTATTGGGATATGCTCGTGAGTGGTATCATTCCTTGCGTCCTGCTAGAATCTCCTCCCTGGAGTAGTTTCATGCAACTTTCAATGCTTGCTGTCAAAGGTATTATTCCTCTAAGTTAATCTATCATAACTATTGTGAGGAGTATAGATATGGTGTTTAGAACATAGTACATTCTTGTGAAAGCTGTGAAAATGAGGGGTATACCTTGGAGGAGTTGATAAAACTGGTAAAGTCTCTCTATGCAAGGATAGAGGAATTGGAGGAAGATTTTGCTCGCCACTCTTGCAAACAAGATGCAGAGGATATTTAGGTCCTTGAAATAGATGTTCTTGGTGGCCCTGCTTATGATGAATAAGTGATTTCGGATATTGACCAAGAACAAATGACTTTTGATGGATATCCCAGTGGAGCTGACGAAGAGCAGAGCTTCTCCATGGTTCCTGTTTATGGTGATTGTGAATCTGATCCTGGGGAGAGACAAGAAGGAGAAAAAGGGGAACCACATCTCTCGACTATCTTGACTCTAAGATTTTCCCCTTTAAATTTATCATCCATAGCGGGTTGTCCACATCTAGTGCTGGATAGAGATGAATGGGATGACTATCTTTCGAGATTCATACGAAGCAAGCATGACAATCCCAGTAAGCACTTATTAAAATTTCATGTATGCATGTTTGAGCATGGCTTCTCTCATGAGGATGTATGGATCAAGATGTTAAGATTTTATTTAGAGGAAGATGCTCTTGACTGGTGTCTATCTCTTCCTGCTACTAGTATCCATTCTTATAAGGATTTTCACGGTGCTTTTAATTCATATTACGAGAAGATTTACCTGGCTCATTTTATTTTTTATGACTATTGCAAAAAGTTGGCACTCCACATTTTGCAGATGATAGATTGTTCCTCATGTGATGAGTCTAGTAAAGATATGATTAAGAGAGAAAGTGAGGATAAAAATAAAAGAGTTTTGCGCTCACTGACCTCTGATGAGTATTCAGAAGAAGAAATCATAGGTTGTCAATCTTCTTATGAAAGTGAAAGCTCCTACCAAGAACAGCATGATAGAAACAAAGATACATCCATGGATATACATGAAGAGACCTATTTCTCTAAGCTAGTAGATGTTATCGAAGTAGACAAAGGAGAGATGGAGGAGCTAAAGGTGTAGTTTATCTTCTGTCTTGAACCTATAAATCAGGAAATACCACCTGGGATCAACCAACCTGCATAAATCCTCTATCCACCTGTACACTCTAAGGACATCGAATGAAGGGTGAGTAACGATGAAGTGCAGGAGGTATTTTCTCACAATTTGAGCTTTCCTGATTATAAATTTTTTGACCCTGTGGGGTTGTATTTAGAGCTATGTTTTCCACAAGCATTGGATCCTGCAAAATTATTCATTTTGTCATCATTTGGGGGTATTGTCAGCGTTCCAAGACATGTTTTATTTATGTTTTCATACTTCCATTACCTTTTGTGGATCATTTTCAGTGAAGAAAAGGATCATATTAACACTTAGTCTAGGTGGCTATGGTCGAAGTTTTCTTTCACCTAGCGCTTGGTCAAAATCAATTAGCTTAGAATTGTACATAAATAAGCTCCTTCTGGAGCCCATGTGTTTGTTTTCATTTTTAAGTAGAGTAGTGTACATATCTCCATGTTTTCTTCAACGTTGTTTTGAGCTAGACTCCATAGCCCAATAGCTAGGGCACCGAAATTATGCGTTCTTGGCAACTCCCAGGGAGCATGCCATCCCCTGTGGAGCCAAATTTTATCACATGACCTTGTTAGAGTCTTGTGGGTTTGTGGTTTCTACCTAAGTCTGTAATTTTACCCTGTCTCTATCCTTTTTTAATCAACAAGTCTTAAGTTTTTCCCCTTTCGGCATGTAAAGTCGTCTTTTGTGTGCCCTTGTTCGTTTCTGTGCCCTATTTTCCCTCAGTATCTTAACCGAAATAAATCTCGGCCCCAAGCCCCTCTTTTTTTCTTCGAGGATGAGCACTCACCTCTTGCATTCTAGTCACTGGTCTCCCTATTTTCTCAACTCACATCCAGTTGTCCAAATTATTGATCGTGCAGGTCGCTGCCATGAACACAAAGCGGAGCTTTATTAACAGTATATTTTTGGATTGAAGCATAAGCAGAAGGAAGTTTTAATATTTCAGCGGTGGCGATTCCAGGAACAGACCAGATCAGTGGCTCACGGGCATTCGGGAGTGAAAACTTGCATGAAGTATAGCGCCAGACTAAAAGGCCCCGAAGTGAATATGAATCGTTGATCTGAAAGGGGACAATGCAAGATACCAGATATATAAAATATGCAGAATAGAAACGAAATGCTAGAAATGATAGAATAACAGTAAAATATCCAGCATAATCTTCACAATACACAGAAATGATATACGAA
>JZKD02S0198628.1:276666-298114 GCA_000966675.3 Picea glauca
AATCATGAAAAATGGTTTATGTAAGGGTGTGGGAAAGCGAAATATGGTTAAAAGTGAAGTGAAAGTGAAGTGAAAATGTTGGTAAAAAGATGACACTTTGGCGACTCAACACCTGTCAAGATAGGTTTCTCGGTTAATGGGCATTCATTTAGGAAACTGGTCAAGAATCCATAACAAGGACAGAACCAACCTCCATAATCTCCATCATTGGGCAAAGGAACACAAGCAAGGTGGGTACAAACACCAACTACAACAAGCCACTATGGATTTAAAACCCTTGTTGAATCTTCCTGAGTATAATGCAGAGAATTAACATTTACATTGTTTGCCAACTAGATGTTATCTTCTGTGTGTCTCCTAATAAAAATAGTCTTTCCACACCACTTGACTATAACAGTACTCCCAGCCTCAAATCTAGATAGATCCACTTCAAGAGATGTCATTTTAAGAAAATCCTTACTTGCAGACATGCTTAAAATACATTTCAGAACCATCAACCGGATAAAAGAGGCATACACAAATCTTCCACCTATCAAGATAAAATAGGTGAATTCTCTTTTACTGGGATCCCCAGGGGTAAAATGCTCATGATTAGATTCATCATACTCTATTTATAAATTTATCTGCAAGATCCATAAACCAGGCTTCATCTACCAATGTTGCAGTTGCCGCTAGATCTCCTGCATGTTTAAGTATTTTCCCCTTCACCAAGTAAAGATCAATGACATTTAGGGTCTATGATATAGCCTCATCGATCTTGGAAAGAGATAGATCATGCTTCCCTTTGATGTCATAATGTTGGGCAAGCAAAAAGAGAGTCCACAAAAGTGTTGATGGTGGCTCTTTCTGAGACTTTCCAGAAAAGCCTCCATTATTCTGAAGAGATGCTTCAATTTCAAGAATTAATTCCTTCAATATGTCTGCTTTGCCTGGATGATGATATAAAGGACGTAGGTCTGATAAAAGAGAGGGAAATCCCTTAGTAAGAAAGGGTCCAATATAGTTGTCTTCTACCTTCCGAAAGTCTTCATTCTCCAGAAAGTCAAGAGGTATGCGCTTGGCAACTGCAGACCACAAATATTCCTTTTGAAGAGATTTGTACAAAGAAGTCAACTTATCAACATGCTCTGGTGAATGCTTCCCACCCTCTACTAATAGACCTAGACACTTTTGAAGTGCTTCATGATATCTATAATTTTCAGAGTTTGCAGCAAGTAGGGACCGATATGTTGCCTCAACTTCTGTAAAAACGGCGAAGCTTAAGCAATAAAGAAGCAAGTTGTTCCTTAAGAGACAACTTGTCAACTATTTTGGTCGCCTTCTTATTAAGTTCCTCTAGTTCTCTTTATGGAGCTCCACATTCCTCAAGAAGAGAGATATTGTACAGAAGTATTTCAGTATGTTCATAGTGTTCATTATAGGGAGGATAGTCCTCTTCCAGTGTCCCCTCGTATGCTTCCAAAATTTATGCATATTTTCTTGGATCCAAATTCAAATGATGTGCAATAGCAAATCCAATCCAGTTCATATGGTGATTAGACTTCAAATTTAACAGTTGTTGTCTTGTTTCCACAAATCCTGACAAGTCTCGCATTTGTTCCTGTAGAAGAGACAGGTCACGAAGAATTTCAATATTTTCTGGATCAATCTTAAGAGCATTTCTATAGAATTTGATTGCTTCTCTGTACTCCCTATCTGAACGGTACAGAGGCCCATAAACATGCCAACATACATGACTTTTCAAATCATTCTTTAATCCCTTCCAAACGAGCTCATAAGATTTTGTCTTATGGTCCATGCAATTTAATATAAAATCCTTCATTAAGCTGGGCACATAAGCATCTGCATGTTTATTTAAAACCTGTAGCTTACAACTTGATATTTGAGCCACTGCAACACATATTTTCCTCAGCATACAGCACTTGAATTATTTTTTGATTTAGCTTGGCACATGCACCTATAATTCTGAGCACCTATACATTGAGCTAGAGTTAAATGCTTAACGCCTTGGAGATTGGTGCATAAAATTTCTTCCTATTGACTTGGCATTTAGTCTGCCATGTGGAATAGTTTCATCACAACACCAGTTCAAAAAGATAGCTAATGGAATCAGGCTCAGCGTTGTGGTAAGCTTTAGGATGAGTATCATTGTGACATGTGCTTAGGTTATGATCAATTGCATGACTTGTAACTTATGTGTTGACTAGTAACTTGAATCAGGGCTTAGCTCATAGCTTGGGCAGGTGCATGTGCGTTAGGCTTTGAGTTGAACACGTTTGATATGCAAACCTAAAATGGCATATGTGAATAAGTGGCTTGGCCCATGGGTCCCTAAAGTTTTGGCTAAAATCCATTAAACCCGAGAGGTTAGAATATAGGTTTTGTATGATAAGACTCAAGACTTAGACATAAAAATTTAGGCATGTAAACATATAAAAGCTAAAACGGCTAGGTTTATGAACTAGGTAACTTTTATTTTGTTTTTGTATTGCAGGTCAAGAGGGCATAGCCAAATAATGTTCAGTAAAAGTAATCAATGAAGGTTGGACAAGACTTGATAGAGGATTTGGGGGGTTAACACTATCAAAGGAGACTTTGAGATGGGAAAATCTAGCACAAATTGAATAAAAGTGTTCAAAACCTAACAATACATTTTGAGTGCTAACACATCTAGCGTTGATACATGGAACTCATTTCAATCATTTTAGACATGCTTTCTACATGTTTTCGAGTGACACATGTCACCTCTCTATTCATGACATATCAGCATGGTGATGTCAGGCCTCTACATCAGATCATCCTTAGAGAGTTGTTATTGTTCAACGCCAAAAGTAGTGCCCCATCCCAAGGCACACTTTTGGCAGATCCTAAAGTTGGTGGGAGATTAAGCTTGGAAGTGGCACTAAATCTAGAGGGTGCGCTCAAATCACAGATCAGGACCAGACCTATGACCACAATCCATTGTGGCGACGTAACATTCTCGGGCAATATTTTTCTTGAGCGGTCCCGCAATGGAAACCATGGTATGGAAAAAAATGCTACGTGGCGAAATGTGATGGATTGTGGGCCCAAAAGTGGTCTGAATCCAAACCACTTTTGATGGCCCTGCAATCTCATGTTTATGTAGCATCCTATCCAAGAGAACTATGTGGTCACACCCCTGAGCATTAAGTCTCGTTCAATATTCGAGGAAAAGTAGCTAATGGAAGGTAGGTTTGGTGGTTGAAACCTCAGCTCACCCCATAAATGGAAGGCATGGAAGGCTCGACCGTGGGGACTGAATCATGAGCTCGTGGTACCTATGTGGACAGATTTCCCTACAAAAACTATGTCTATCTAAGCTTGCGTCTGATAGAGGGATGCACGTTCATTCTGACAGAAGAACTTGTAGATGCAATGCTTTGAATGTAGTGATCAGATCACACTCCTGGTAGTGGTGAATTGTTCTGAGTATAAATAAGAAGTTTTGATATTTTGTTAAGGTCATCATCTGGTTGAGTAGAGCTCCCTATTTTGTAATGTTTTGATGCCAGAACTATTCTTTGGTTATGTACCAAATTTGAGAATTTCATGTTAATAGAAGTCAGCTTATTTTCATCTCTCTGTAAAAATTGTGCTAAAACACTCAAGAATGGAGGATCCAATCGAGGGTTGTTATGTTGTTGTAATGTAGGTTTGATTACAGTGGTATCGTGACTAGTTTTAGTCAGCTCCCTTGTTATCTTTTTCCCTCTTACATCGAATGGCTCCAGCATGGAGGATCGAGACAAGTTATTGTAGTTGCATTGTGATGTAGGTTTGATCATTGTGTTATTGTGACTATGTTGTTTGGACATATTTCAGTGTCTAAAGCTTGAGCTCAAAAGTTATCTTGAGTCTGAGTTTTTCTTCTCCAAGATGCTTGAAAGCTTGATTCTCATAGCAGTCTTGTTCACCTTTTTCACTAAGTCTTCCCTCTACTCACACTTAAACTCAATTCACTAACTGAAGTTAATGTGGCCCTCACTTCCCTGTGCATTTCTTGTCCAGTTTTGTGTTGAACATCATTCATATATTGAGTTTTTTCCATTGACCTCCACTCATATAAAACCAACATCCACCAAAACCTCTGATGGGTACTGGGTTTATCCTCTGGCAATTTGAGGGTGACTCTCAGTGCTAACACCTCCCATACCTAAACTTGAAAAATTGCATAGGCTATTTGAGAACTTGTTTAATTTGATAAGGTAGTTTTGATGCACATGTTTAGGTGCCTCTTATATTAAATGTGATTTCACTTGCCATGATACATTTGAATTGAGACCCTTAGAGGGTGCACTTGTCTGTCTTTGCAAGACCTTGTTTTGTTACACATCAACATTACTCGCTTTGATAAGTGTCGCAAACATTGCATATTACTCACAACTATCGCAAGTGTCGCATGTTGTTCACAAGTGTCGCATGTTGATTCACAAGTGTCGCAAATGTCAAGCAAAGCATACTTCCATGATGACAACACTAAGGAGACACTTACAATACCTCAAACACCTGATTTGGAGGAAGAGGGATGGTTAAATAAAGTCAGGTATCTCTTGCCACCTGAAAGGATCTTTCAAACTAAGGTTTTAAGAGAGAGAGCTCCCCTATATCACCCTTAGGAGCGTTGGCACTCCCCTATAAGGTACTAGGGAGCGTTATAACACCAAACTTCCCCTCTGAGGTAGCACTATAGATTTTTAGAGCACTGGCGCTCCCCTTGAGCCTACCAGGGAGAGCTATAGCGCCCTGATGCCCCTTTTGAGGGAGTTTTGTCTAATCTGGGCAGCAGTTGATCTGTTGAAGAGAATAAGGGGAAAATATTTCAAGTTTGGAAGGCAATTGCATTCGAATTCCTGGTTCAAGCATGATCTTAGCAGAATATCCCTGATCTAAGGAGGGAATTCCTCAACTTACCCTAAAGATACCTCAAGAGGTTAGGCATCTCTGAACCTATATAAGAAGGCTCTATCATGGTCGAAAGGGGGAAGAATTGCAAGCATGAAACCTATGATCTCATAGGAAACACATGGTGAACTGGAGGAGAGTAATCAGTGAATTTGTTATCATCCAGGTTGTGGATCTTTTGAGCAAGGGTTAGACAAAGGGGACTTGACGAAGCTGTCGCACTCGCATCTACGGTTGTAAGTTACTTCTGTCATTGTTCTCATCAATATGACACATTTGGCCTATTTCTTTCTAGTTTAGGTTTGACTTTACATGAACTTTTCACTGATAGATAGATCTATTTTCAAGCTAATATCAATAGAGTAGGAAGTGGTCGTACTATTTTTTGTCTACAGGGCTCATCGAGGAGCGGAAGATCGGAGCTCAAGTCGGAGCGTGCAGGGATAAACATTGGTAAAAGGTACTTATTTTCCCTTTCCTCTTCATGCATTAGTTTTTGTAGATCTAAAAGGAAGTTAGTGTCCATGTTAAGCATATTCTATCTTAAGAGTTAAGAGTCTAGCTCTCAAGAGGAGATCTACCTGTCTGCAGGGAGATTTTCCTTCAACAGAAACTAGTGACTCCACTGGGGAGCCTCGAATCGAAACTGTTTGGTTTTGATTTCTCCTCATAGACCTTGTCTTACCCCTTGATTGTTTTCAGACCTGGTTCACCCCTTTTTCATTGATTTCATGAGTTGATTGAATCCTTACCCCATCATTCTCAGCTTGATTGCCAAAATTAGACTGAAATTTTGGATTTTCAGACATTTTCATGAGATTTTCAAGCCTGGCACCCTTGTGGCTATGTTGACAGAGTTCCAGCACTCCATGGGTGTGTTACACAGAGTGCTATAATGCTTGGTGCCCTTTACACCAGAGCGCCAGCCCTCTTTTGGCTAAAAACCTTTCCAGAATTGCTTTTTCAGGGTCTAGTCTCTGTGTTTCACTTGCTGAGCCTCTCTGTGGGTCAATGCTTCTTCCCATTCAACTTTGAAATCCTTCCTTTGAAGGAATAAATACCTTTTTGTTTAGATTTTGTAGCCTTCTTCATTATTTTTGAGTTTTTCTGTTGTCGGGAGTCCGAAACCCATGCATTGTTTTTTCTCTCTTTTTTGACTGAGCGAGAAACTCTGGTGAAGGACATCATAAGTCTACGAATCTCTTCGTTTGGTTTTTGTTGAGTTCATTATTATTTGACATCTCTTTTTTTGTGAAGTTCTTGGTTTTCTTTGTTTTGTTTTCTTTTGTTTCTTGTTTTTTATCACAACAAGAGGGTGTATTGTTTGTATGAAACCTGCTTATGTTTGTCTGAGTTTCCTTGATCCAAAAGGATAATTGGCAGGAAGAATATTGTTTCGAATTAATCATTATTCACATACAAACAATAAAGAGACATATTCATGATTGATTTTTCATATTAGAAGACATTTCCAAAAAGTTTTAGCACCACATCAGATTTGATTGAAGAAAATTTGTTTGAGGTCATTTCTTCTTAGTGCTTGTTAGTGAAAAGAACTCTCTCTCTCTCCCTTAAATAGATATTCATCAAAAAGAAATGACTGCTTATCATCTTTGATGCATTTTTGGGGATTGAGTCATCATTCCATCCATTTCACTTCCATGCACCCCTTTTGAGTAAAGAACAACTATAAAATAAATGTTAATTAAAAACTATCTAGAACATTTTATTTTCTAGGATCTTCCACCAATAGTAGACTAAGATTAGTACTTTGGATTAGGCTGTGAGCATAACTCTCCAAAGTTTCCAAAATAAACATTTGCATCCTGAGCTAGGGAGAGTCAAATCCAATTGTCGTATAATTCTGCCTAGGATCCCCCTCTCACACAGGGGTTACGCACGAGGTCGTACTCAGGAAAGCTACGGAGATTATTCCTCCATGGTTTAACTAATTGTAGTGGTCAGATCGTATTATGGGGATCGCTTAAAGGTATACCCACAATGTTGAGTGGAATCCTTTCAAGTTGATTTCGAGCTAGATACCCTACCCGTACGTTCGGACTGGACTGTCGACTGTACCTGCCCAGGGGCTGACTGCGAATTGGTGACCTTAGTGTCCATAATCGTTAGGGTCTTACACAAGGTGACAGTGAAGGGAAGTCTCACTATACCTGGAGAAGACATTGGTCAAACTCACTCAGGCTCCTTGGAGGGTAAATCCACAATTACTGCGTGGAAGCTTGCACCAGGGTGAAAATCTGTTAAGCAGGTCGCCATTGTAACTATTCCACCATATCCCCGCCCCTTCTTGACTTGATCACGCGATGTTGGATTTCATCACCAACTAGTACGGTCATCGAGAGAAGGTTTTGTTTGCTTGGTTGTGATTCCTAGATTCTATTAGCATATGTTGTTTCTTTTCGGTAGTTGGCCATAGATCTTTTCCGCCGACTCTTTTTTGCCAACATCGACCCTCCACGCCGTTTGCGGAGGCTACAGGGACTTCCTCCAAAAAATATGGAAGAGAATACCCCTTTACCCCCTCATTCTATGGAGGAATATCCTCAACAGAGCAAGGTTCATGACACTATAACCTCCCAAGAAGAAGTTCCCACTTCTTTAGAGAAATTTTGAATTGTTTCAGAGTCTCTGGAGGCTTTTCGCATTTCGGAGGGATATGAGAGACGTGTTCTCCAACTGAATTCAACTGGTGAATTTGTTGTCGTCAATCCTTCTGACATTCTGACTGGACCTCATTCAAAACCTTTAGTCGATGACCCCTTTTGGACCGCAGACATTGTTCGAAGTCCACCGCGCATGGTGTGAGATCTTTATGGAATAGGAATAGGTGTCGACGCGCCTATCACCTACACCGTACCCTTAAACCATTTTATTGGTACTACTGTTTTTTTGGCTACACCGTCCATTGATATGAACACATCGTTCGTTGGCCCAAGGTCCACTTTTTCTCTCCAGACGGCTCACTCTACAATGGTCCCTCACGTTCCGACTATTCTCGCCGATAATGCGGTGATTAGCCAAGCTACAATTGGCACACCAATAACACCTAGACCCTCATCATCACTCCCTTTTGGGTACAGAGCACTGAATTCTTCCGCTATCACTATTACCCAAGTTACACCGGGAAGCTCCATACCTATACAACAACCAGGAGGGATCGGTCTTGGTGGTTTTAATCCATTAAGCAGCACCGGTCAGCCATTTACGTCTGGTTCTCAAATTTCGGGAACTCTACCTCAAGCTGGGGGGCATCCTCCCACCGGAGGACAACTTCCATTTGGAGGGCACCCTCATGCTGGGGGGCAGCCTCAATCCGGAGCCTACCATCAACCGTATGGACAAAATGCGTCTACCACACCCAATCCATGGAACATCCCTTTTCTAGGAAACCCACAGTTCTTGGGGGGACACACTCCTCAATCTCCACAACAACCCCCTCCCTCTCAAGGGACTCATCTATATCCTCCTTATGGAAAAATGCCGAATCCATATTATAATCCTCAAAACCCATACGGTTATCCTCCGCTCACACATGTTTCTCAAAACACCTCAGATCCTGTGTACCCTGGTCAACACCAACCTTATACAAGAGGGCCCACTAGTTACAATTATCCACATAACCCAGTGTATGGTCCTACTAGCGTTCCTATGCCACACCAGTATTACCCGCAGGTTAACCGACAACTACCTTTCCTAGCAACTCTGGACCTTCCAGACTTGTCTTGGTTAACGAATGATCCTATTTTTCATTCTTCAGTTTGGCCAGCTATCCCAACTAAACTTCCTTCTGATATTCCAAAATTCGACGGAAAGTCCAGAGAAGACCCAAACAACCACATGATGACTTTCCATTTGTGGTGTTCATCCAACTCCCTCATGGATGATTCTATACATTTGTGTCTTTTCCAACGAACACTTACGGGTTCTGCCGCAATGTGGTATATTGAACTACCACATGCTTCTTTTCATGATTTCAACTCCCTTGCTATCTCCTTCCTCACACACTTCCAACTACCCATTTGATATGAGACGGGTACTGAACTATTGACCTCCCTTCGTCAAACAACCTCCGTACATATCTCTAATCATATTCATGAATGGAGACGATAATGAAGGCTAATAAAAGCGGTCATTCCTGACCAATTATTAGCAGAATGGTTCACCAAATCACTGTTACCCCAGATCGCTCGTGATGTTGCCATGGGTGGTGTAGTCACCGAGGAAGAAGCTATTGCTCGAGCTCAGTACTTAGATTTGGTCTATTCACAATCTGGTACTCTGTACGAGTTGATACCAAATGCTACCTATGCCACTAATGATCCATCCAAACCATCGTCTACCTCTCACGCGGATGGAGTTATTGGCTCCGTCAAAACACAATCTACTTCCCAGTCGACTGGAACAACCCAGTGGCCTGCTTCGATGTCTTCTCCCAGTTCGACTGTACCCTCTTCTACCTCCCCTCAAACTCAGGTCTCTGAGGTGAATGCAGTCCAATCAACCCCTTCACAACAACCTGGGGGCAAGAAGAAAGAAAGAAATAAATCAAAGAAAAACAACAACAATGAACAACCAAAAAATCAACCACAAACCCCGGCTGCTGGAAAACAACCACAACGGAAACCGAAATTCCCATGTCTGGCGGCGATCACTACACTCGAGACTGTCCACATTGCGATGAAGTGACCAAGCTTTTTAAAGAAAATTCACAACCCGTTGTGCTTACCCAACCTTTTCCAAAACAGCAATCTTTGGTTGCTCAAACCCCCACTCAGGGGGCAGTTCCAACCAATCCCATGATGAGGCCTCGACAAGTGCCCACATTTACATGTTTAACGAGATTAATCTGACCACTCGCACTACGACATATGACACACCGATTAAACCTGATAAGTCGAAGACTACTAACGGTTCCTTATTGGACCCATTACCATCTATTAGTCCTCCATCTGCTAGCCCTCCATCCGGACTGCTCCAGATCAAGAAACCTTCATTTGACTCCATATTATGCCCTCCTAAGAGCACTATCTGAAAATCTACCTTTAATCCTAGTTCACGAGCTGCCTAAAACTACAACATTGTTGAAGATTTGGCTCAAGCACCGTGTGCTATGTCTGCTTTGGAATTTCTACAACACTGTCCCAGCCAACGTAGAACGCTCTTAGCTGTCATCGGTGCTTTCGATCCTGAGTCATCGAATAACCTCACGTTTAAGCTAGATGATCATCAACCTCGACTCTCCCACCAACTAGCTTTTTAGATCGATGTTGTTGTTCACAATCAACGAATCCACCGAACTATCTTGGATGAGGGATCCTCTACTTGTGTCATGTCTTTATCTTGTTGTAAAGGATTAAAATCACCTACCCTTAAAAAATCCCCTACGATGTTACGGGCTTTCGATGGGCGAGGTTTTCATCCTCACAGACTTTTACAATCCTTAGTCGTTCAGTTGGGCGACAAAACTGTTACCGTTGATGTCGAGGTGGTCGATGCCCCCCTTGATTACAACCTACTACTTGGAAGAAGTTGGTTCTATGCTATGACTGTCGTTGCCTCGTCGGTGTTTTGATGTGTACAATTCCCCCATCAAGGCAAAATTGTCAATATCGATCAACTAGATTTTTGTACACCCGGCGCTCGTGCCCCTGTCACCAACAACATTCCTTTTATGGGAAACCATCCAATTACGTAGGAAAGCGTTGATGTTGGCTTATTGAAATATTCTATCCTTATGGGTACCTTCCCTACACCACTTCCACCCACCACACATCATATTTCCACCGTCAATATGATTTCGACTATGCCTTATCAATATTTGGAATCATCTGACCCTTGGATTGTACCTAGTCCTATGGAATTCAATGTGCTCAGTCACACCATGCCACTTATCCCAACTGAGGCTACATACATAGCTATTCAATCTGCCTCTCCCTCCCTGGACAACCCACATTTATTGGCACCTGATGCCTACTCGATGTTGTCATGGTTGGATTCCCTATCATCTGCAATCGATTACATTTCCCAAATTTTCCCTTCTGACGAATCTATAATGGAGATGTTTACTATTGATAATGTACCTTGGGATGATAACCATCATCGATCCTCTTTTCTTCTGCCTCTGGATGAAATTCACGAAGACATACTCTCTATCTTCCCTCCTAATGTTACCCATTCTCCACAATCTCCCATCCTCACACAAGATACTCTTTCTGAAGGGAATATGGGTAATATCTCTACTACAATCATTATTGATATTTCGATCAAAGAGAGTGTTGTGGAAAACATTAACCTTGGTGCTAATTGCACCCCCAAAGAAGTGGTCTCTTACACCGCTCTATTTAAATAATTTTGTGATGTCTTCGCTTGGAGCTACGAGGAAATGCCAGGAATCGACCCCTCGATCGTCGTGCATGAAATCAAGATGTACCCAGGTGCAAAACCTGTTCAACAGAAACTCCACCCAGTTCATCCCAAGAAAATTGTGGCTATAAAGGCAGAAGTTGAGAAACTTTTAAAATCTGGCTTTATCTATCCTGTCCCTTTGACAGAATGGGTCTCCAACCTTGTTTTGGTTTCCAAAAAAAAGGGGACCATCCGTGTCTGTGTTGACTATCGGGATCTCAATAAAGCTTGTCCAAAGGACAACTACCCTATGCCTTTCATCGACTAGATCATTGATAATTGTGCTGGGAGCATAATCTTCTCCTTCATGGATGGTTTTTCTGGGTATAACCAGATTGAAATTTTACCTGCTGATCAACATAAGACCGCCTTTATCTTCCCATGGGGAAATTTTGCCTATCGAAAGCTACCTTTTGGTCTCAAAAATGTTGGTGCTACTTTCCAGCAGGCCATGTTGTACTCTTTCCATGATATCAAGCATATTGAAGAACCTTACCTCGATGACTTACCCGCCCACTCATCTAATCGATCAGACCACGTTGATCACTTACGATCTATTTTTCTTCAATGTCGGTTTTACCGTATCTGCTTGAACCCACATAAGTGTATTTTTGCTGTCAAATGCGGTCGAATCCTTGGTTTTGTTGTCTCCAAAGACAGGATTCGGGTGGATCCCTTAAAGATTAAGGCTATTCTAGCCTTACCCCCACCTACTAGTTTGACTCAACTCCAAAGTTTGCAAGGAAAAGCAAACTTCCTTCACCGTTTCATTTGTAACTACGCTGAGATAACTAAAGGATTCATGTGGTTGTTGCAGAAAAACACCCCTTTCATCTGGGATGACATGGCTCAACGGTCATTTGATGCTCTCAAGCATGCCCTGACCCACGCACCTTTGTTGCATCCTCCGGAGTATACAAAGGACTGCATCCTTTACTTAGTTGCCTCCACTTCCACTATTTCAATGGTGTTAGTTCAAGAGGACCCCAACGGTGAAGAACATGTGATCTATTACCTAAGCAAGAGTCTATCTGGACCCAAACTCTGATATTCACATGTAGAGAAACTGGCTCTGGTAGTCATCATCGATGTCCAGAGATTTCGCCATTACATCTTACTACGCACCACCACGGTGATTGCGAACTCAAACCCCATGTACCACGTCTTGACATGTTAAGTGTTCAGGGGAAAATACTCTAAATGGATCGTCATCCTTCAAGAATTCGACCTTGAATTTACGAAGTCCAAAGACAAAAAGTCCCTGGTGTTTACAGAGCTCATCTGCGATCTCCCCCATGCTGATGAATACATCGAACCTAGATATTCTCTCCCTAACGAAACTCTTTTCCTCATCAGCACCTCTGATCCTTGCTATGGAGACATCCTCCTTTACCTCCAAACCCAACACTTTTATCCTAACACTTCCCATGAAGAGCATCGATGTGTTCGCCACCATTCTTGTTGTTATCTCATCGTCAGGGACACCTTATATCAACATGTTATTGATACTATCCTTCAACGATGTTTGATTCATACGGAGGCTGAACGCATTCTGAACGATTGTCACCTTGGAGCCTGTGGCGGTCACCTTTCTGGGATGGCCACAGCCCAAAAAATTCTATGTGCCAACTATTTTTGGCCCTCGATTTTCAAACATTCTATTGAGGCAATCAAAAAATTCCCATCCTGCCAAGTTTTCAACAACAAGGAACGAACCCACCCTACTACGCTGCACCCCATTATCGCCATCGGCCCCTTTGCCAAGTGGGGTATCGATTTTATGCAATGTAAGCCTACCTCAGCTGGGGGGCACGGTTATATAATCGTCGTCGTCGACTACTTTACCAAATGGGTTGAGGCTATGCCTACCTTTCTGAATGATGGTTGTACTGTAGCTCTTTTTATTTTTAACCACATCATAACTCGTTTTGGTGTACCATGAACCATTGTCACCGATCACGGTGCACACTTTAATAACCAGATGATGAGTGAATTGCATGCCAAGTTGGGTTTTCACCATGAAAACTCATCCCCATACTACCCTCAAGCCAACGGACAAGTTGAGGCCATCAACAAGGTCCTCAAAACCATGATTCAATGCATGGTAGGGGAAAATAAGACATCCTGGCATCTACAACTTTTCTCCACTCTCTGGGCTTACTGTACTTCCGTGAAAACTACAACTGGATTTACTCCTTTCCAGTTAGTATATGGCATCGAATCCATTTTACCAATCGAGTGTGAGATTCCATCTTTGAAACTTAAAGTAGAACTCCTACCCCATACTTCTTCCGAAGAAGAACATTTCTTATATCTAACCAAACTAGATGAAACACATCATGATGTTTCTCTCATTAACGAGGCACATCAGAAATGGATAAAAAATTAATACGAAAAATCTGTCCATCCTCAGACTTTTGCAGAAGGAGATTTAGTCATGGTCTATGACCAGTCTCATGACAAATTAGGGACAGGTAAGTTAGAACCTCTGTGGCATGGCCCTTACATTGTGAAATGTGTTCTACACAGAGGCACCTACGAGTTAGTCGATTATGATGGAATTTCCCTAGGGGAGCCCTGGAATGGGCTTTACCTTAAAAAGTACTATGCCTAGATCACCTAGCATGTGTACTTTGTACATTATTGTATTTTAGTTTACTGTGTCTATTTCTTTCGCATGCTCGAGTCTTTACCTTTGCCACTCATAATTGTGCCTTGTGTTTTCATGCGCAGATGACGTATTCCTTTCCTATCTTTGTCGAGTTTGCATATGGCGCTAGTCGACACACCCGAAACATTGCTTCGGCAGCATGGGTCATTTACCAATTTGACGAGGTGGTGAGTTCAGGAGGTATTTTCTTAGGACCAGTGACTAATAACATGGCAGAATATCATGTTGTCATCGAACTCTTAACCCAAGCCTCCTCCCTAGGTATCTCTCGTATCATTGTTAACCTAGACTCCCAAATTTTGGTCTATCAACTCAATCATATCTACGCTATTCGTAACCCTATCCTGCTACGTCTCCACCTACAAGTTCATCGTCTTGAACGAGTATTTGATTATATCGAATACAGACATATTCCAAGAGAACTCAATAATGTTTTGGATTCATTATCTAATTAAATCATGGATCAATATCTCACCCATAGATAAGATTTCATAAAGGAAAACAAATTGTACATCACATGTAAATTAAAACCCATCACATTAAAGGCATCATCATGTACAAATGTTTTGGAACTGTAAAAACTTGGAACTGTATATATATACATAGCGTGACTGAAAATGTTTTGATTACATCAAAAAAGTATTTAGAGGAGAAAAATGTTGGTTCTTTACACCTATACAACATCATCTGACAAGTCATACAAAATACAATCACCAAAGAGACTCTAATCTCCCTGCATTGCATTGTGCTAAGAGTAACATATCATTGTGTGCACTACGTGTCTCAGTAGAGAATTAACATTCTCTGGCACTCCCACAGTGTGCCTCTGCAAATGTAAAGGCACTTCTCTCCTTTGTAGAGGAGGAATGCCCATCATGAGGCCTTGAAGGTTTCTTTCAACCTCCCGGAGACCTATCACTAGTGCCCCCGGATCTGCTACAACCAGAGCACCCCCACGATGTCCTAGTATCGGTATCTCAGTCGGGTGCACTGCTCCCTTGTCTGCATGTTGAAAACAATACATCCATTAAAAAAATCTTCTACGTACCCAAAAAATATATATACATTAAAAAACTTAAAAAACAAAAACTAGACAAGGTGTTGTTTAGTGTCTCACCTGACGCATCCCAATCTTCCCCCATGGGTAGAATCAAATCCATTCTCCCACGAAAGTCCACCTTGGCATACGGAAAGTCTTCTATCCAAAGATATTGGCATCACAGCCAAGCGAAGAAGTCACCGGTGAAATGGAACTCTGACTCTGCCACTAGTCTCGAAGACAGACTAGTCCACCGTTCCATCTGTGGTTCTCCCACTGGTCGTACTGCTAGTGCTATCTGAGGTTGCATCTGGGGGATGTGTTCTAAGAAAATGATACCAAGAAAGAGCTGTATCCGAACTGTTTCTGCCCCATCCTACACCGTGAAACCTGTTCCTTCACATTTCGAAGGAACCCTGCACTCCAGTTAAATAGTGTTGGCTCCAAACACTGTACACCATAAGCTACTTGTGATCTCGACACCATATGTGAGATAGTACTTCTTGTCATGCTCATGATGGCAAACAAAATGGACCGATGGGGTAACTCTCGAATATCCTTGATAGGGATTCTACCCCCCACCAGTCTTGCTCCTGGGACACAATGACGTGCCAGATACACACCCACCTGCTCAGGAAGTGCCCTCTGTCCGGAAAAAGATATAGGAACCCCTCTTTTTGAGAGGCCAGTCAAGAAATATACATCTTCCAACTCGATGGTTATAAGTTGTGTACCGATCTGGAACCCTTGCTCCACAACATCCCACAAGCTGATTATGTGCTCAAGCAATAGAATCTCCTTCTTCATATTTTTCAATTTGAAGAATTTCAGTAGGCCACAAGCTCTCAATGCGGCCTGCATATGAGGACTCCACAAAGTAGCCAAATCATCAAGCTCATGGTGTGTTTTTTTCTGTGTATTCCATCTTTGGGACATTTTGCTAGACTGGGGTCAATTACTGTCATTCGCGGGACATCCTGGTGCACCGGCGCTACATCCTGATTAAAAATCTATATCAGGGATTTATGTAATGGAATCATCCTCTTCTATATCCTACTTGACTCCTCTACCCTTCATTCTTTCTCTGCACTATGTGCAAATTCTATCTAACACTTGGCTCTACCTCCTATCGCAACCGGATACGAACCAATGGATTTCCCTTCCCGCTTATTTTATAATCAGATGGCCTTATGCATCCCTACTTGAAATATCATATTAGTGTACTTATACTCATGTCCTACAACATTTGTATGTCCTTTGGTTGATTCTGGTTTGAATCGTCCATCCTATAAAAATATTCGTCACACTTGTTCTCGTCATCTTCCAATTGAATTTAATTTTGAACGTTTTTCCTGTCAATTTTAATTATGAATATGCACTCCCTTATATTCTTTCATTTATCACTTCCAAGTATAGTTTCCTTTCATTCCTAAACTCGTTGTCTAATCCACTAATGGTTTATTTTATTTCTCCATTACTTTGTATCATCGGCAAATTCCCCATTCGATTTGCCAATCATTCAATATATTTTGCATTTAATGGTACACGATGCCAATACTTTTTTGTCATGATGACTCTTTATTGCATGTCCCATCATGTGGTGTGTTGAATGATTCTTATGTGTCATCTTCGAAGTACATCTCTGTGCATTGTCGCTCCCTTCTGTGAAGCCTTGTTTCCTTCGTATGTGTTTCCTTCTACCTAATTTTCTCTTATCTACGACTATTTCCTGCTTCTCCTATTTACACATAACCAAAACTCCTTTATCATGTCAACGTTTGACCTCTTCTATATTTTTCTATATTTTCCTTCCTATAATACACTATGATACAATTTTAAACTACACAATTCCTCTAGTGCACAGAAGGACGAATGTCCCTATACAGTTTCACTTTGCTCCCATTCACTAGTTCTTCCACAACTTGTCCATCCAATTGCCCTAGCTGAACAATAATTGTGTCTGTCACATATCTGATCACATATGGTGCTAGCCAATGTGTATTGAATTTTCCCGAGTGTTGTAAGAACTTGTTGTCATAGAGTAGTATTAGATCCCATGTCTAGAACTTCTTCTGCTTGATGTGTCTATCATTCCATGCCTTTCTTGTGCCTTATGTACTTATTGATGAAAGCCTGGAATAAAGTGATCTTCCTCTAATATTAATAACAGTGATAGCATTTCTTCTATTTCTTCTACTACATCGAAATCCATAATATCTATTATTTTCACAATGCGTAGACTTTGTATAATAAATTTCATGTGTGTTATCACTGGAATTTCATCCGCAAATGACAGGAATCCAACATATTCAAAACACCCATTAGTTCATCCATGGCCCAAAAAAGCATTTCCAAAGGGCACAAAACTATACAACTGGTTAAAAAATCAGCATGCGTTAAGGATACAAAGGCAACACATGCACGTGTGACAGTCGAATAACGTCAGAAAAGCACATATGTGCCCGATGTGCGACTGTGGATGCAAAAAGTTGCGCACACCTCAGAACAACGCATTTATGATTTTGGTCGGCCTTCCACCCACTTCTGGTTCATCTCCCAAGTTGATTTTACACCCAAATCCGAGCTAAATCTGAGTGGGGGGCTGGTCAAAGACCTAAGGGTGCCCTAAAGAGCCCCTTGTTCACACCAAAGACTAGTTGAATAATGCCTCAAAGATTTGCTATAAAAATAGGCCATGGGTGCACTATATTTTCAAGGAATTCATTTTTATTGTTATGCTACCTATATTCTCTTGGAGGATCCTCTTTCCTAATCAAGAGCATACAAGCATCATTTCATTTAACCATTCATATCACCTGTTGAGTGAATGTGCTTTCGATTTTATTCACTATTTACTTTTAGATTGTTACTTGTAAGAAGAGCTCAATCATTGGGGGTTCAAGAGCCCTCCCTTGGAGGAAGAGGGGACCCATAAGTCTCTCTTTATCTTTGGTGTTTTCCCACTAATACAACTTATCCATTGGTGGAATGAATGGTGTTTAATTTTTGTTCTATTTTTCTTATACGCTCTAGTTTAGTTTCTCTTATTTTTATTAGCTTAGTTCTTTGCTTATTTATTATGCTTGATGTTTCTAACTCTTGCATTCATTGTTGTCTTGTCCAACTAATCCAATTGGACTTGTAAGCGTCCTTATTTTTCTCGTTTAGGTGACGTAAGGGACGCAACAGATGGGTGACTCCACTGGGGATTGGTATCAATTTCCCCCCCATTTGGGTTGTTTGAGCACTTCTTTTTAGTTTATTTAACTTGCAATAACCATAACCATCCCATGCCTGCCTGCAAAAATCCAAATTCATAGTTGAGTTGAGAGAATTTCATCTGAAATTTCTTTCACGGTCGTGTAACAAAAAGTGCGCGGGTTTTTTAACCCACATTCACGTCTTTTGAGCATGTGCTCCAAACCCATTGTGTTTCTTAGCGCATTTTGTGCACTACACCAAAAGTTCATTTTTAATTTTCACATTGGCGCCCAATGTGCCTCTATATACTTTGTGACCCGTGAATCTGTCTAGAAAATTATACATTGTAAGTGTTTTTTTTTTATTATTTGTTGGAGGCCCATAACCTTCTTAAGTTTGATTATATGCAGATTGTAATATGAACCACACTTAGATTCCCTCTCCACATGAAGGTTTAGTCAAAACATAGGCACGTATGGGGTTAAAATCCATATTTATCCTCTTTTTTCTCTCATTTTTACCACATGGATGGCTTGCTTTGATTAAATATAAGTTGGAATCATTCTATATCACAAAAATACTTGCATTGGGACCAGAAATTGAACGTCAATATTTGAGTATGCTCTTCTCTCACGCTACAAAGCGATCTTGAGAATCAGAAAAATGATTGAGGGAAAATTTCATCTCCCTTAAAAGACAAAATCTTTAGGAGAGGACAATAGCCCCCCTCGGGACTCCTCTTAGGATAAGGTACAAAGATAGGATAGGGTTGAAATTTACTTTCTTAGATTAAAACACTAGGGAAGTTTAAAGGTTTTTGTAACGGGTCCATACATGCCCACATGCCCACAATCTAGGATAGTTTTGGAGCTTTCTTAGATTAAATCACACTAGGGAGTTAAAGGATTGGTAAGGACCCACATTTCCACATGCTAGTTCTCTAGGGACTTTAAAATTCCGCAAGGTTGTACCAATGGAATTTAGTAAATTAGGTAATCAAGACTTGTAAGGACCACACGAAGTCCACACGCAACAAGGTGACACCTAAATTATTAAAAATTTGTCACACTTTCACTTGTTCACACACAAAGTCACTAATCACTCACATAGTTTTACTAGAAATCGTGGAGGTTGAAGTAAGTTTCCTCCAAAGAGATTTTGAAACGCCCCACCATTTTCTTGACAAGACTATCCACTCCCACTTAATTTCAACAAGATTGGTCCACACCCCCAATCTCACAAACAAACACATCTAAAAAATTTCTAAAACACTCACTAAGTTTTCCTCCACAGAAGGTACCAAAAGAATTTTTTTAGTCTAGGTAGGATATCAGGTATAGGCATCCAAATAACTCATTATTGTCTGGTTCTCACATCTTCAAATAGTATAAGTTTTCAAATAGGGAACTTTAAATCCTCCAAGTCAAGTGTTCCTACACCATAAGGCATGGAGATACCCATGAAGGGTTGAAGGTTGAGGTCTGGTTGTTTTATGCGTCCCCCCTTGAGGTACCCACCTCTTGGACGAGATCCAGCCCGTGACCCATTTCTTAGGCCGAAAATATAAATGTTTCACTTTGACCGAGGTACCTAGTGACCAAATTTTAGGACATCTACCCAAGTGGCAATTGTGGGCTGCAATTGCACCTTGATCGGATTTTGTGTGGCTATTAGGAAATATCGCCAGCTCTTTCAGGATATGCACCCTCTAACCTTCATTATAACTAATTGTTTCATCCTTCACTAGGTCCTCTTCTGATGGATTCAGACCCCACTGTTGAGTGCTTTTGGAAGGTCCAGTGCTATTTGAGAGGAAGGACATTACATATTTTAGGACACGAGCATTTGTTTTCTTTGTTCTCCCACGCGGACAAAAACCACCTGCCCACATGTATTCTTCTTTATCAATTGATTTATGTATGTTGTTCTTGTGATTACATACAATTGTGAGATATATTGTGAAGGTACAAAACTCATAGACAAAGCCTCTTGTTCATTTATTTCTCTCATCACCATTTTCACACATCCACTTTTCTAGTCATACATCATATGGGACCCACAAAATCCCAATTGTTCTAGATGCTTACTAAATCTCCTTCCCATTCTAGGGGAGTTCCTAGTCTTTCCAACTCATCAGTTCCACCTTCTCACACTCATGTGAGTGATACCATCTTGGGATTTGCTTTGCTTGGTTCCACTTTAATTGGGTCCACTTCCCAAGGTCAACCATCCACCCACTTTACTTTACAAGGAAGTGGGAGGCACACTTATTCCCCAGGAGGAAGTACAACCCCACCTAGCCCCCCTCATGGATCAGGGACACACAACACTCACACCATGGTTGGAACTAACCCTCCTTAGGGGTCAGGTACACAAAACATTCCCACCATGATGGGAATTAATCCTCCACCACAACCCCAGATGCCATACTTGGCTTCCCTCAATATACCAGATCTGACTAAGATCACTAATGATCCTATTTTTTATGACCCCACGTGGCCAATAATGCCTACCAAAATTCCTTCATATATCCCCAAAATTGAAGGAAAAGTGAGAGACGACCCGGCCAACCATATCATGACCTTCCACTTATGGTTCTCTTTAAATAGCATCATAGATGATTCTATCTGATTGAGGTCATTTCAATGCACACTCACTAGCCCATCAGTCAAGTGGTATGTAGAAGAAAAATCTAGGTCCCACACGACCTTTGAATCTTTGGCCAAATCATTTTTTACCTTCTTTCAACTACTAATCTGCCATGAAAATGGTCTCTAACTACTCTTAGATTTTAAACAAACCTCTGCTACACACATCGCTAACCACATTCATGAATGGCATCAGCGACGTAGTCTATGCAAAGAAAAATCCACCAAGCAACAATGCCTTAATTGGTTTCTCAAATCCCTTGTTTCCCTCCTTGCCAAAGATGTGGCCGCCACCTTCCCTCGGTCTAAATAAGAAGCTATCAGCAAGGCTCAACAATTCAAAATCATTTATTCTCAAACAGGATACTTATATACGGTACTACCTGACACCCCGAGACTCATGTCATTTGGCCAGGACAAACTTGGGATGTTTCACTCCGTGGATGGATTGATTGGTACAACAACACACCACAATCCACACCTCCAACAACCACCTATGTATGGAACACCTCAATATCTGCTAGTATACAGAGGACCCCC
>JZKD02S0198628.1:310768-333856 GCA_000966675.3 Picea glauca
TTAGAACAAACAAAATCTTAATTGAATCTATTTCAATCAAAACAAATATCAAATAAATCTTTGCAACTCATATACAAAATCCATCCATATAGAGGTAAAACTCCTACATCCATCTATTTTTCATATCAATAAATCCATCTAGAATTGAGTGTAGGGAATTAAAGATGAAAAATCTTGCCACCAGATACAAAGCATACACCAGTTCCATAGCAGCTTCAGTAGGACAATTAGATTGAAATCACACCACTCCTGAAGGTAGCAGTAGCACTAATTGCCCACCTACAGCACTTTAAAAGAGAGATCTGCCAATATAAAAGTCTGAACAATTTCTACCAAAATTACCATGGATGGCCACAAGCCATGGCCCAAAGCAGTCAACAAGTAGACTAGCTATCCAAAACCTGGAGGATCCAATGTGCACAGCTGACAAACCTGCAAGACAAAGCTTTTGAAGTAGAAACTGCTTTCAAACATTCCCATGTCATTTCGTACTTCTCTTGTGTGTGTATTGCCTTTGTTTCCTCTTCATGGAACCTACGCTGGAATTCTTGAAAAATCTCTTGGTCCATATCCATCAACATCATTCTCAAACTCCATTTCTATCCCATGTTTGGTAATCGCACTGGGTTCAATATCTGACCCATTTGGCGGGCTGTCAAGCTCTGTATTATTGTCGTGATCCAAACCAAAAATGTCAACCTGAATAAAACAGCACATCTCACAGTCTCCACTAGGGGTATAATCAAAACCACTGCACTCCACGCTTTCATAAGGAGAAATTTGAGTGCCAGATCCACCATTATCATCTTCTTCATCCTCAAAGTCAACAAATTGTTGTGTATAATCATTTACAGTGATTTCAGAGACAGATCCATTCCCAAGGGTTCCTGAAATAGTGTTGTTCTCTTCTTTCATTTCACCTTTGTGACTTGAATCAAACTCCAATGATGATCCACCTGGTAGACCAGCAGATTCTGGATGACCAATGCAATGAGAGCCCAGAGCATTTGGTGAAATAACACATTGATTTTCACTGTCCTTAGTTTCATTGTACTTGGAACAATGACTTGCTTCAACATCATGGGTAGAATCATCAACATGATTTCCATCATTAACATCCTTGGCCTCTGGAAGTGTGAATTGTTGAGGCAGTGCCTGATTTGTCGAAACAAGGGTACCATACACCTCTGAAATTCAGCTGCTTGGGTGGCTTTTGAAGTATCATGTTTACAATAATATGGGATGTCATTGGATGGACAAAAAGTGCAAGCGTAGCACATGATATCACCACACAATATATTGAGAACTATCCAAATCGTCATCATGTATTACATTCAACTTGAAACATATCCACAAAGTGTATATCATATTTGAAAACAAGACTGCAATACACCCTCACTGTTAAGAATATAGCAGTAAGCTCCTGAGATTTAAGTGATAATCCTGCACAGTTCCTTGTCCTATAGATGTAAAAGAAAAAATGTTGGCAGACTAGTTGAATACCCTTTGAATTGATCAAGGGTTCAACAGGATGCAAAGACATCTGGCTGAGCGAGTGAGAGAGTTGTTTTGGCCCAAGTCTGGGGAAAACATTTCAACAAATACACACAGACCAAAATGTTCCCTTCAGCCATTGAGGAGATCTGAGAAATTGACCTGAAAAACACGAGCTAGATCTCTGTAACCACTTGATTTCTGAGGAAACCGCCCGTGTTGAGGGTAAAGGGGCTAAAACGGGTTTTGGGTTTTCAACAGTTTGATCTAATTCAGAACCATTTTCCCAAAATCGCTCATGCAAAAACGTGACTCTGGGGGAAATTACGGGGCAGTCTTCTATGGAAAAATGAAACCAACACCAACTCTGAACACCATGGGGTTCAATTCACCCTTCAGGAGCCAGGAGATAACACACAATGAGCTGGGCTAAGGGACAAGGGTTTGAACAGAGTAGGCTCTGAGATTTTACCAAAAATCAACAAAGGTAACCATGTAAGGAGGTAGGCATTAATGCAAAGTGTGTGAAGGTGGTAGAAGGCCATAAATCCATGCATAACTATCATATCAGTTGTACAATTAACGGTTTACATAGTTGTTCTACCCATGAAAGCATAGTTCAACCATTATGTGAATTAGCCAACCAATGAAACCAATGGTGAGTTATAAACCAACGCGCGTAATCGACATTACACCATAGTTTTAAGCCATAAATCATTCAATTTGAAAACAAAATCAAATAATCAACCATGCGCCAATGTCTTGTAACAACTCATATAAGTATTTTAACCAAGGTGCCAAAGAGTCTTCAACATGCCAATAGTTATAAAAACATTAACATAGTGATTATATCAAAAGACATATGTGAAAGATTTAACCACAACGCCTATGCATTGTTGTGAAACCAATGGTTAAGTAGGCCAAATAAGAAACATGTAAATCCAAAGCATCACAAACCTAATGAAACCAAGTCACATAATCAATAAAAAAATGTCCAATGAGTACAATTCAAAAGTTTTTCCAGCTGCAAAATGATAAGTGAGATGTAAGCGCAATGGGCATATCAATCAGAAGGATGACAACAATTCAAACAATGATTCTAATGTGACTTTGAAGGACTAAGTTTTCACGCTTACATTCGTGAAAACAAAACAAAGATAGGCATGCAAAAAGGCGCAAAGAATAAAAGCGTCGTTCATTTGAAAATTGCGACGAAAAATCAATGTTTGTGAAACATTGGTGTAGGCAGCTTATAAGACAATGAAAAATGTGAATTGGCTTCCAACACCAAGCTACGCAATTTAATTCAACTCCTGCAAGAACCGATGCCACTCATCACTTCCTCCAGTGCTACCATTGCATCCCCTAACACAGGTAGAAAAGGGTTGTGAACCAAATTCACATGTGCCATCTGTTCTGAGTATGGCCATTACACCCACCATTTCCTGGTGTTACCTCAATTTCGAAAGACGTTAACAGCAGTCCGCCAGAGCTTCCAGCAAGAACCTCCTTCATCTGCATCATCTCACACACATGTCACTGACATCCATTATGTCACAACCTCTGTCAATGAATGTATGTGATGTCCTTGCACTCTCTGTGAATCACTTGATCACTTCACATATCAATTTCCTATGATCATGGAGTATAGGCATCGTCAATTGTCCCTTATTCCCAATCCTACCATCACCCCACTTCCGATGACACTGGTAGTTCCCCCTACTCCCTCTCCTGATATTTTTTATATATTCTCCCCCAATCCTAAGGGACTTCCCACTCCTCCATGGTTCATCGATATCCTAGAGGAGGCTTTTCACCCAAATCCCCCCAATTCTCCAGTTCATTTCCCCACGAAAATTGTATGCCCAACCACCATTTTCAACCCACAATATCTCGATCTTTGGTTTATGTCAAGTGAACCATCGCAACCTCCTTGCGATACCCCCTCTACATCATCACCAGCAAAAGACAACCACACAGTGATACTCACCAATGTCATTCCCCTGGATCCACTATATTCTCGACAATTCCACTGTGACAAAGACATCCTCGAGGAATCAACTACCCCCGATTGCCCATGGGATCTACTCCATCATCGAGTGCTCTTTCTTTCACAAGATGCCTTTGTGCCTCCTAGCTAAAACCCCATATACGCAATCGAAACCAAAGATTTTCTCCCCTCAAGGAATATAGATTGGTTCAATAAACCTATCCCTACCCCCGACGCTTTTGAAGAAGGCAATATGGCCAACATTTCCTCCACCATCAAGATCAATATTTCCATCAAACCTGGCATCATAGAATAAATCACCATCAGCGTTGCATGCTCTCCTAAAGAACTCATCGCTTACAAAGCTCTCTTCTAGGAATATCGGGACATTTTTTCCTTGTCATACACAGAGATGTACGACCTTGATTCATCTATTGTAAAACATCGTATAGACACATGGCTTGATATTACCCCTGTACGAAAAAAGAAACGTCCATTACACCCATCCAAAGCAGCATCCATCAAATCCAAAATTGACAAATTATTCACTGCAGGGTTCATATACCCCATCGCATATACATCATGGGTCTCCAACCCCATCCCCATTAACAAAAAATAGGGCACTATTCATGTCTATACGGACTTTCACGATCTCAATCATGCTTGTCCCAAAGACAATTTTCCAACGCCCTTCATCGACCAAATTATCGATGATTGTGTTGGCCACAAGGCTTTGTCCTTCATGGACAACTTCTCTGGCTACAAACAAATTCATATCCACCCAGATGATCAATACAAAACCACATTCACTACCCCTTGGGGTACCTTTGCATATCGTGTCATGCATTTTGGCCTCAAGAATGATGGAGCCACTTTTCAACATGCCATGACATACATTTTTCATGATCTGGCTCAAATCATTCTCGCCTACTTGGACGATCTCATCGCTCGATCCAAGAAATGCATTCAACACCTCGATGACTTACGCATTGTCTTTCACAGGTGTCATCAGTACAATATCCAGTTGAATCCCCTCTAGTGTGTATTCTATGTCACCATGGGACGCCTCCTTGGATTCATCGTCTCCCAACATAGCATCACAGTAGACCCCCTCAAGGTCCAAGCCATCACAAAAATTCCTCCACCATGGAATTTACACCAACTACAGAGCCTACAAGGCAAAGCTAACTTTTTATGTTGATTTGTCCCCGATTACGCCACTCGGGCACATGCTTTCCTTCACCTCTTACGTCATGATGTCCCATTCCAATGGGATGAACATGCCCAAATTGCTTTTGACAATCTCAAAGAATCCCTCTCCAATTCCCAATTGATTATTCCACCCAACTATGATCGCGACTATATCCTCTATGTATCGGCCTCATCTATTTCTATAGCATGAGTTCTCATCCAATTAGGGGATGACGATGGGGAACATGTCATTTACTATGTTAGTAAAAAACTTTCAGGGCCACCCTTGAAATACAATCATGAAGAGAAACTCGCCCTTGCATTTGTCCTCACAGTCCAGAAATTGTGCCATTACATCCTGCTTTGAACCACCAAAGTCATATTCAATTCCAACCCAATGCAATACTTTCTCAGTCATCAGAAAATTAACAACAAATTTGTTCGATGGATCGTTATCCTTCAGGAGTACGACCTCGAATTTTCAACACCTAAGAGAAAGAAATCCCTCATCCTCATCGAACTCATTACAACATCTCCTTCTAATACTACTATCTCTCCCATCAATATTGACTTCCCCGATGAACATCTCTTTTTCATCCCCTCGGATGATCCTTGGTACAACGATCTCCTTGTCTACCTTCAAACACAAAATTTTGAAAACCACCTCTCCAGGGGCGATCATCAACGTATTCAGCACCAAGCCCCTCACTACCTCCTTATCGGTGATATCTTATATTTCCAAGGGGTCGACACCATACTTCATCGATGTTTGAATATCGACGAAGCCGACAGAGTCTTGAATGACTGCCACGGTGATGCTTGCGGTGGCCACCTCTCAAGGATGTCCACCGCCTAGAAAATCATTTGAGCAGGTTATTCTTGGCCCACATTGTTTCATGATTGCATCCACGCTATGAAGTGATGTGACAAATGTCAGCTATATGCCAACAAAGCAAGAGAACCACCTGCTCTTCTCCACCCATTCATCATTGTCAGCCCCTTTTTCAAATGGGGCATAGACTTCATGACGTGCAACCCTCCATCTAGAAATGGACACAAGTACATCATCGTTGCAGTCGATTACTTCACCAAGTGGGTCAAATCCATGCCTACCTTCAACAACACCACTGACACTGCAGTGCATTTTTTCTTTAACCACGTCATCTCCCATTTCAGAGTACCACTACATCTAGTCTCTGATCACGGGAAACACTTTGAGAATGAGATTTTCATCGAACTATCCTCCAGGTTAGGCTTCTCCCACGAGTTCGCCTCCCCATACTACCCTCAATCCAATAGACATGTAGAGGTGGTCAACAAGGTCCTCAAAACCATGTTGCAGCACACAGTTAACAAACATAAGACCAATTGGCATCACATGTTCTTTTTTGCACTATGGGCTTATCACACAGCAGTTAAAACTGCCACTGGTTTCACACCATTTCATCTTGTCCATGGGGTCAAGGCCACTCTTTCAATTTTCATATCGAAGGTTATTTCTTGGTCGAATGTTAACTTAAAGGGTGTATGTCCTGTCAACTTCTTACATGTAGTTTTGTAAGCCCATAGTACTACAGGGGTCCTTAAATCCCATTCATCTCTCCCTATGTTGCACACCTTGGTCAGTGCATTTTCCAGTATCTTTTTGAAATCCTCCATCATTTTGTTTTCTTTTTGGTGGTATGCGGTGCTCTTTCGATGTTGTATCTAGAACTCCTATGTAAGTGTTGTAATTGTCTTATTCAGAAATTGACTCCCATGGTTGCTCATAAGTACTTTAGGACAGGAAAACCTGGTCACTGTGTTCTTGAACCAGAATCACACAGTTGTTTGTGCATCACAATTTGTAATAGGTTCTTCTTCTTCCCATCTGGTCAATTAGTTTGTCAGGGTAATTATGTATCTCTCTCATTTTCTTCTCATTGGTGGGTTAATTGGTCCGAAAAAATCCACTGCCCATTTTTCAAATGCTTGTAAGGAAACTTTTGGATTCAAGGGCATCTCATCCCTTTGTGATGGTCTCCCTACTCTCTGAAAAACATCACAATTCTTTAAATATTCCCTCACATCCTTATGGATGGTAGGCCACCATATCCTTGCGCACAAGATCTTATGCACGGTTGCCTTCTCTGCATAGTGTCCTCCTACAATTCCCTCATTTTCCTTTGTCAAAATCATGGTCTTTCATTTTCTAGAACACATCGTTACAGTATTCCATCTATGCCTAAATTATATAAGTTTCTTGCAATCAACTAGTAATCGGTTGATCTTACCACTAGTTGTTTCTTTGGGCTATTGTCATATCAGATGGAGCCACTCATGTGCTTAAGTATTGGACAATTTCTACAAATTGGTCATCTATCATCTTAACTGAAAATAATTGTGCATATGGTAAGCTATAGTCTAGGTTACATGCATCCTCTCCTATCAAAATCCGTGACAAGTGGTATGGTCCTACTGTTATAGCCCTAAAATTCCCTACTCATTCATATATGGCATTGGCCTTCTTACGTGCATAATTTTCCAAATCACTACTGAGGAGCTCTATTTAAAAAATAAATTTTTAAAGCATGTATGCGCCAGGTTGCACTACTGCCCACATACATACACTTGATGCATACTATACATCCTATGTACATACATACACTTGATGCATACTATACATCCTATGTACATACACTTGCTACACACAAAACATCCCGCATATACCTCCAAAAGTTGCAAAAAATTAAAACGTTGTAAGGAATTCGGTGGAATTTACCGTCTATTGGAGGTTTCCCAACCAATTCAAATGCTATAGCCTATCCCCCAACCGAATAACCATATTTTTTTCATATAAAAGGAGGTCTTGGGGTATCATTCCACAACCAAGCATTATAACGGTGAAAATATGCCCAAATTCCCTTCCCTTCCTTTCCCAAGTATTTGCAACCTTTTGTGAGTTATTGCCTCAGCATTCCCTTTTCATCCCCTTTTCTTCCATTCAATACATTCCCTTCCCTTGAGGTGATTAGTAGATTGTGAGAAGAGGCTTATTGAAGGTGCACTTGGAGCATTCTTAAGAGGATCATGTACCAGGTTCATGGAGCGTCGCCCTGCGAGGATTGTAAGCTTCAATATTTGATTAAGGAATAAAATAATCTCTTTTCCCTATCCCAAATGATGATGTTTTATGTCTTTTTCTTTGATTTATACATAAAAATTGATATCTAACCCTAATTTATGAATAGAAATAGAATGCTTGTAACCTTGTTTTCCTATTCTTGGATGTAGGTCAGCTTTGGGAGGATACTTGCATCCTTTGGAGCTACATAGCTTGAGGAGATCATCACCAGACGTTGGATAAAAGGTGCAGTTACTGATCTTCTCTTCCACTGCTTTATGTTCATATATTTCAGTATGTTTGGGGTAGTGTAGAAACTAGATTGAATTTTAGGGAGTCATTTTCTCTTTCTATACTTTAAACCCTGGTATAGTTATAGGGGGATTTTCCTGCTAGCAGAATTGGCGACTCCACTAGGGAGTCTCTCTAGGGTTTTTAGGGAGGTTTTTTGGGTTGTTGATTGGCTTCTTGTTTTCCTTTTGAGTTTTAGTCAAGTTTACTGAGTCTTTTATGGGTTTTTTGTCACCTACAAGGTGCATACTAGCTTTCCTTGCCCTATTAGTCTACCTTCTCTTTTTAGTTTTGAAAAGTCTCAGAGGTGTATGCACCTTGTTTTGGGTCAGCCCACATACATATGTGCTCTACACAGTAGACAGCTTGTGTACATACGCAGGTTGTTGATGAAACAGCCCGCGTCTCTGTGCCTTGAAAGTGTTTTTTAACAAAGAGAGAGTTTGTCTCTTTCCTGATAGAAGTTTAGACTTATGAGTACTCTCTTGAACCAGTCAGGGTCTCTGTCTTTGGCCATAGATTGGGTTAAAGTTTCGGTTAACTTGTTCCTTAGTTTTCTTTTGTTTTCCCTAAAAGGTTTAGAGTGAGTTGTCAAGTTTTAGATCCTCCTTTTTGTTTCTTGGTTGAATCCCTATGATCTACAGTTGGCTTAGTGTCTTTGTAAATATTGTTTTTAGTTTTCTCTTTGTTCCTATTTATTTCTTTGAAAAACAAAAAAAAAAAATTACTTCAGGTTTTTCTTGTTAAAGCAGTTCGAAAAATAAATAAATAAAAGAATTTATTTTCTTGCATGTAGTTTGGTAAAGTATTCAAGGTTGTTATTTGAAAAAGAAAAATAGTCTTCATTTTAAAGTTCTTTTCAATTTCCTGAAATATAAGTAGTTTTTCTTAGTCAAACGAAAGCAAGTTTTAGGATTTCTTCATTTACAAGATCTTGAAATATTGATTAGAAAAGTTGAATTTTACAAAGATTTTTTACAAGCTTTGATTTAATTTTGAAGTATCTTTTGATTTAAAATGATTTAAAGTTCTCTTCCTTATTTTTCTCTTCATAACACCTTTAGTTGCACTACCGCACCCTTTGCGTAAATCAAGCCTTAAAATTAAATCTTAACTTAAAATATATTAGACTTTTTGTTTGTAGGGTTCACCGACTAGTTTAAGGTTTTAGCCCTTGAATTAGGTGTGAAGCGGAAACTCTTCAAGGCCACTTTAAAACAAAGATTGAGATAGGGAGTGTTTTTAATTCCAGCGTCGTAAGAGTTAGTCGGGACCCCCATATAATACAATGGATAAACATGACATCGCGTGAGGAAAGGAAAAGGAGATAAACCCTCCAAAGTTGGAATAAACGTAGTGGGGATTGTATATTGAGGGTCTTTTTCAGGAACAATACCAATCACATTTTCCTATGGAGCTTCATGGACCTTGATTCCATTTGAGATCCTGAGTTGTCTTATGGACCAATTTCTTTCGACACCCTTGAAGGGATTCGGACTTGTTATCCTTCTGTTACAGAGAAATCCCCTTGCGGACAAGTGGATTCTCTCTTGGATACTAGACCCCTGTGACCAAGAAAGAAAATGCTATTGTGGATACTGAAATTCCTTTTAGATATAATTAAGATAATGTATGAAGAGGAAGAAGAAAAGTGTACATTTTTAATGGTGTTTTTCCTCGCACAGTCCAGGTTGAGCTTCGATCCTAAGCTCCTCAATAAGTCTTGTAGAACAAGAAAAGATACAACAAACTTCCTATTATATTGAGATTAGCTCAAAAATAGATCTACTAGAGACAAGTTCATGAAATGTATGCAAACTTTAAAGGAAACAGGCCAAGCATAGATTTATATTGGTTCTTACAGCCATGGATGTAGTGCAGTAGCTTCACCAAGCTCCCTTTGTCTAGACCCTTGCTCAAATAATCCACACAGAATTTTGATGCTTCAATGATATCTCTCTTATGATATCATAAGTTTGATACTTCACAATTCCTCATATCTATACCACTCATGATATCATAAGTTTGGTATCTCTATTTCTCCATCTCTCCTTTTCACCATGAGATGGCCTCCTTATATAAGCTTGGAGAGACCCAACCACTTGAGAGATATTTGGGATAAGTTGAGGATTCATCTCCTTCAATTATGGATCTTCCCTAAGATCATTCCTTGACCTTGAATTCTAATCCAACCAACTTCAGAGATTGAGGGGATTCTTCCCTGATTTATCTCAACAAACCAAAATTCAATCAGAAAGGGCAGCGCTCCAACAAAAGGGTGCACATATCATTTCAACACTCCCCCAAAGAAGGCTAGGGAGCGTTGGTGCTCCCTGACAGTGGGTAAGGGGGTGTTTCCTTCCAAAAATCATTTTTGAGTGGTTTTCTTCATGGAAAATGCTTTGTACTCTTCATCAAATGATTTCTCTTCCTAAAACCAGTCTTTCAGGGTGTCTTAAGTGTCCCTGTGATGTTGTTAGAGGAACGACATATGAAAGATGGCAGTATGATTTTTGCAACACTTTTGGTCAATATGTGACACTTGCAGACAAGATGCGACACTTACAACACTTGTAATGATGACACTTGCAACACTATTGAAGTGAGTAATTTTGAGGTGTAACAGATTCCCCCCCAAAGTGCGAAGTTAGAAGACGTGATAACTGAAGTACTTTGTAGAATTTTTCAAGCAAGAGTAAGGACTCAGAGAACCTGATAGAAGCTGCACACAACCATCAAACAAATATCATGACATGTTTCAAACCCAAGGCAGGCATACCTATGCTTGAGTGATAAAGACTTTCAAGGTATGGCCGCCATAAAATACACTGTGAATCCATAATTATATTGACAAAAAGGTATAGCCACAGAAGATACAATGTGGATCTATACTCCTATGACATGAACCGGTCATAGCCACGAATAATACATAGTGGATCTACGAGACAACAAGACATAGCCACGACCAATACAAAGTGGATCTATGTAACAATGTATGTGTCAATGTTCAAAAGAAACTTTGTCGCAACATGGGAAAAGTACATATAAGAGTGATGACTCAACCCAGGGTCTTCTTACTGATTCTGATGTAGTACGAATCTAACCACGTGAATAGATGTCCTGATGTCGAACATGGAAGAAACCACTTGATTACCAGTCAATGAGGTAAATTGTTAACAAGCATGATGGAAATCATCATTGATATCAATGATTCCCAAGATACTCTAGTACATTCCAACAAATGTGAATGGATGAGATGAAGTCGAACATCCGTGGAATCATCTGATCAAATTTTAATGATGTAAACCCATTCTCGAACATGAGGAGGCCTATCATTGAGGCATGCAGGTCCCAAGGTACTAACTGGTTTCTAAGTATAGCTCTTGGATAATGTTTTGAAGTTGATAGGAATAGACTCGTCACGGGAGGGCCTTGAAGTATCCCCCATCAATGACATGAAACTGACACAGAGATGTAAATTGGTAGATCAAATGAACATGGACTGATGTGGGTATTGAAACAAGATATTTTTGATGGATGACTCTCGAGACAGATACTTCCCTTGAACACTGAGACACGACAGTAGAAACATGACATGGACCAAAACATGATGATGCAGTGGGTACTATGACTTTCATTGAGTGACCCAAAGGAGTAAAGAAAATCAGAGGATTGGTTCAGTGCAGAGTTTCAGCAGATTAAAATATGTGCAAAGACAAAGTGTCATGTTCAAGGGGGACCATAAGAGCTACTGGTAATGTTCTCAAAAATTGCTTGGCTTGCTTCCTTCAATTTTTTCCCCCATCTAGATATACAAGTACCTCTTTTTAATTTAACGAGATTGAGGAGGGTAACATATGCTCGATATAACTCACTTTTAGTAATTCCTTCTTCCTTTGTTTAACGAACTGGAAGAAGTAAGGGTTCGGTCCCATATGGGCCCTTCAATGTATGATTGTTTAATGAGTCTAGAGAAGGTAAACTCGGTTATTTTTCATAGTTAGAGAGTCTGAAAAATGACTTAAAGACGACTCCAGTTTTGTCCTTTTTCATAATGTTAGTCTCGTGAAGCCGAAAAAGAGATAAACTACCACTCGAAAGACGCCCTTTCAAACCTTTTAACGAGTGTGAAAGGAAGCAAGATTACTCAACAATCTTTTCATGTTTAGAGAGTCTAAAAAGCGCTTAAAGATGACTCCAAGGGGTTCCTTTTTCATGTATCCATACAAGCCCAAAAAAGAGATAAACGATTGCTCGGTTACATTCTCACATTTTTACAAGCACGAGAAAGAACAAAGACTAAGCTCGGTACTCCACCCCCATCTTGAAAGCTAGTGGCTTAACTCCAAAATGATCATCAAAGGCTTGAGACATGCCCCCCAAGCTTCAATTCATTCACCGACTTTGAGGATATAGATGGATGAAATGAAGTTTCAAATACGAGACCTAAAGAAACACTCGACTCGACATCTATGATATCTGGCGAAAGACTCGACCTGATAGGAGAGGCGACTATTTCATTTTTTAATGAGCTTGACACAGGAAAAGAACTATGCTCAAGGTTTTGGGTTCAATCCTCAAATTTATGTTTCATTTTTTAACGATCTTGTTACATAGAGGAAAAACTATGCTCGTGACCTCTGTTTCATTTTTTAACGAGATTTCTACAGAGAAGAGAAACTATGCTCATAGCTTCTGTTTCATTTTTTAATGATCTTGCCACAGAGAAGAAAAACTATGCTTGTGACCTCTGTTTCATTTTTTAACAAGATTTCCATAGAGATGAAAAACTATGCGCGTAACCTTTGTTTCATTTTTTAATAAGCTTCCCATAGAGAAGCGAAACTATGCTCGTAACCTATGTTTTATTTTTTAACGAGCTTGCTACAGAGAGGAAAACTATGCTCATGGACTCTTCTTGATCATGGCTTCCAAAAGGATAACACTCTGGAAGGACACCATGTCAAGGGACAAAACTCCATCATGGATTCCAAGAGATTGTCACTAGATGGAAGAAAAATTCTCCAGAAGGAACATATGTCGAGGGTCTCGTCAGGGGTAAGGAGATTAGGCTCAAATATCCCTACTGAAGAGATCACCATGTCAATGACCGGATCCAAGTCATCGTAAGTTGAAGTCATGGGATACAACGCCACATAATTGACCTGTGGCAGGGGTGATACCGACTGCATATAAGACCCGGTTAGGGAGTTCATTGGGTTGATGGTCAATTCAGGGCCAACAAACAAAATTTGATCAATAGTCACCATTCTTCCATCGTGCAGTAAATATATCACACAAAAAAAAGTGGACACAATAGCTTTCATGGCATAGAAATAATCTCGCTCGAGGAGTAAATCGAAATCCAAGGGGTCCTGGACTACCATAACATCAATAAAGACTTCTTTCCCTCCCAAAGTTATAGGAAACAAAGGAAGGATCCCTAAAGGCTGGTTGGTTCTTCTGTTAAAATCAAACAGAGTCTGGGTAACCAGCACAAGCTTAGGATAACCCAAATCTTGCCAAGTAATAGAGGACAAAATACTAACGGACAAACCTTCATCTATCAGTGCATGAGGAACGTTCCAACCACAAACCTATAATATAATCTTGAAAGGAATGTGAGAGGGAAGACGAGGTCCATTTAGCACACCCCAATCAAAAAGGATGGCCCCATTACTTGGAGGAGTTTTCGCAGGAGAAGGAGGAATTCCCCCCGGCACGGTAGATTATGTATCAATGAGAAAAACATGGGCAGTATCAGGTTTACTCTATAGAGGGATATTAGGATCGATTGACGATGGCATCGGATCAACCACATTGGCACTCTTCAGAGGAAGAGTGGGATTGAATGATGAAGTAATCAGAACAACCACTTTGGCACTCTTTATATGAAGGGTGGGACTAACCAAGGTAGGAATTGGATCAGTCACTTTGACACTCTTCGAAGGAAGAGTGGGATCAACCAATGGAAGAACTAGAGAAACCACTTTGGCACTCCTTAAGGGAGGAGTGGGATCGATCGATGGTGGAACTAGATCGACCACTTTGGCACTCGTCAGAGGAGGAGTGGGATCGACCGATGGCAAAACCATATCGACCACTTTGGCACTCTTCGGATGAAGGATGGGACTGACCAAAGATGGGACTAGATCAGTCACTTGTGTTTCACTTTTCATATGAAAATTTGGGTTGATTGATGATGGAACTATATTAGCTACTTTGGTGAGTGGTTCAACCAAGCATGAAACTAGATTGACCACCTGATCAACCAGATTGACCAGTCCATCAACTAACGATGGGTTGGGATAAATCTTATGATAACCAATTGGAAGTTGAAGATTTTTCAAAAGAGAAGAAACCTCATCCATACAAGGACAGAGGTGAGAATAATGATCACCTTCACATAAAATACAAGGAAATTTGACAGTTGTCTTCTTCTTACCAAGCGTAACATCACTAGTTGATGGGGTGTCACCAACATGTCTAGCAGAGGCTAATGACATGGAGGACCACACTTCTAAGACCTTGGGAATACCAGAGAAATTCCTCAGAAAGTGGTCACCGTTACAAAGACTACAAGGGAATTTGGGTTTCAGATTCTTTGTTTTAATCTTATCGACCTTATCAACACTCCCAATACTATTAATAGTAGTTGGTTTCTTGGATCCAACAGTTGATGTAGTTGGAGGCTTGGTCCCTTTATGGTTCTTCTTCTTCTCTTTCCATTTCTTCTTCTTCTGATTAACCTAGTTACTCGCTTCAGAGCTTTCACTAGGTGAAGAAGGAGAAATGGAAGGAGACCTGACGAGTGAAGAAGAAGAAAGGTCGACATGAGGTTGATGTGTGGGTGGTGTGCTTACATCTAAAGCACCTGCATTCGAGATCACCAGAGTGGAAAACAACCATACCAGTAACCCAATTGTGAGACCTAGAAGGCTCAAAGTAGCAATGTAAGGAGGACCAACGTTTCCGTAAGAAGTAAAAACAAAGGGTTCTCCCAGAGAAAGAGTTACTCCATTGGTAGTTTCGAGAACTGATGCCATTAAAATAAATATCCAACCTAGATTCTGCTAGGGAGAACAAACAACACGCGCTAAAAATCTAGTAAGCAAGCAAGCAAAAAAAACCTTCTCACAAAGAGCACACTAGTTGGTGATGAAATCCAATGTCATGGGAACAAAGTAAGAAGGGCCTAAGATAGAGCAAGTGGAAAAGTTACATTGACAACCTACTTAACGGACTTACACCTTGGTGCAAGCTCCCACACATAATCGTGGGTATACCCTCCAAGGAGCCAGAGTGAGTCTGGTCAACGTCGATTCCAGGTACCATGAAGACCTGCCCCTCCACAGTCACCTTGTGTAAAGACCCTAAATATATAGGCCACTAAGGTTACCAACTATAATAGTAATGCCTGGGGAAATAGTCAACAGTTTGATCCACATCCAAGGGCAGGGTATCTAGCATGAAATTAACTTGAAAGGATTCTATTGATCATTGTGGGTATACCTTCAAGTGACCCCCATAATACAAGCAATGTCTACACCAAGACCAACAAAGCAAGGTGAGTAACTCTACCAGTCTTAATGTGACCTCGTGATTGACCCTTGTGTAAGAAGGGCTTCCCAGGACAAAATGTAGCAATTGGATTTCATCGCTCCCTAACACAAGATTCTATGTTTGTTTGCAACTTTGGAAAGTTATCTTTCACAACTATTCCAAAGCCCTACAACTAATATAATGTAGGTTTTCTACCAAAAAATGTAAAAATGTCTAATCAATTTTAGTTTAGCACTTGATTTTTTAAGATTTTTTTACTCAAAAGGAAAATGGCATGGACAATATGGTGTTTTGATCGACTCGAAAGTTATGCAAAGAGATGAATATGCAATATTTTCATTTCAATGAAAGATATGCTACGAGAAGGAGAAAACATTCATCATTACAGATGCACAATGTCCCAAAATTCCAAAAAACATGCAATTCCGCTACTTCAAATGCAAGCATTCAAGGAAGACAATAAAATGTGAAGAAGAATCCAAGAAATGATAGGGAGAAAGAGAAAACACTCAAAACTGTCCCGACAAAACCACAGCTAGAAAAGGCAAATTCACATATCTCAATGAGGTTTCAAGCTCCAAACAAGACAAAAGAGAGTTACAAGCATAAAAAACCATCAAGAACCAATCCAAACAACTTCACAAAACAACCACAGACTCTGGGTAAAAAGTACTACAAAACAGGTTGCAAAAGACTTAGCAAAAGAAGGTAATTTCACTCAAAAAAGACACTAGCACTCCCCTAGAAGAGTGCACAGAGTGTTTCAACACTCCCTAAAACACTATATGGGAGATCTGGCTCTCTGGTATGGCCTACAGGGGGGCGTTGGTGCTCCCAGAAACTCTGAAAAAATAGCCAAAAAAATTGCAAAACATTACCCAGAATGCATGAAAAAAAGACGAAATTTCTAGTGAAGGTAGGAGAAAGGTAATGGATGATGGAAAACCAAGAATTTCTTGGGAAAATGAACTCAAATATCAAATGGAATAGTTCATATATCCTTGAGTTTCCTCACAAAATCTTCCACTCAGTTAGATAAATGAGAACAAAACAGTAAGTTGACTCTAAATCGTCAAAGACAAAGAGTGACTTCAAGGTAAGGAAAAAACATCAAAATTCCAAACAAAAGGTGATCAATTCCCAGAAAGTAGAGTTTTGAAGGCCAAGACCAAGATGTATTGATGTTGTAAGATTCTTGATCAAGTGCCAAAAGCAAGAAATGAACTTAGAGAATTAAACCCTAGAATATTTTTCACAAAAAGGGGGCAGCACTCTGGTGTAAAGGGCACTATAGCATTCCAGCACTCTCTGTAAGACTAGAAGGGAGTGCTAGTGCTCTGGTAGCAAGGGCAGGGGAGCACTAGCCTCCAAAAATTCAGAAAAATGCCCAGAAACTCAAAAAATCAAGCAAAGTCAGTCAATCAAATTGAATATGATGAAATCAAGAGCCATTCAACAGATCTAAGAATCAGAGACATGGTATGGAGAAGCTCAAAAAATGAGCAAAGGTCAAAACAAGACCTAGGAAAGGAATCAAAAATCAAAGGTCGCTTCCCCAGTGGAGTCACTAATTTCTGTTATAGAGAAATCCCCTTGCGGACAAGTGGATTCTCTCTTGGATACTAGACCCATATGACCAAGACAAAAAATGCTATTGTGGACACTGACATTCCTTTTAGATCTAATTAAGATAATGTATGAAGAGGAAGAATAAAAGTGTACCTTTTTAATGGCGTTTATCCTCGCATAGTCCGAATTGAGAATCGATCCTAATCTCCTCAATAAGTCCTGTAGAACAAACAAAGATACAACAAACTTCCTATTCTATTGAGATTAGCTCAAAAACAGATCTATCTACTAGAGACAAGTTCATGAAATGTATGCAAACTATAAAGGAAATGGGCCAAGCATATATTTATATTAATGAGAACAAAGTGGTTCTTACAACCATGGATGCAGTGTAGTAGCTTCACCAATCTCCCATTGTCTAGACCATTGCTCAAATAATCCACATAGAATGTTGATGCTTCAATGATATCTCCCTTGTGAGATCATAAGTTTGATACTTCACAATTCCTCATATCTATACCACTCATGAGATCATAAGTTTGGTATCTATATTTCTCCATCTCTCCTTTTCACCATGAGAAGGCCTCCTTATATAAGCTTTGAGAGACCCAACCACTTGAGATATCTTTGGGATAAGTTGAGGATTCCTCTCCTTCATTTGTGGATCTTCCTTAAGATCATGCCTTGACCTTAGATTCAAATCCAACCAAATTCAGAGATTGAGGGGATTCTTCCTTGATTTATCTCAACAAACCAAAATTCCCTCAGAAAGGGCAGCGCTCCCCTAAAAGGGTGCACAGAGTATTTCAACACTCCCCCAAAGAAGGCTAGGGAGCATCGACGCTCCCTGACAGTGGGTAGGGGAGTGTTGCCTTCCAAAAATCATTTTTGAGTGGTTTTATTCATGACAAATGTTGTGTACTCTTCATCAAATGATTTCTCTTCCTAAAACCAGTCTTTGAGGGTGTCTTAAGTGTCCCTGTGATGTCGTTAGAGGCACGACATAGGAAATATGGCAGTATGATGTTTGTGACACTTGCGACAGTTGTGGTCAAGATGCAACACTTGCAGACAAGATGTGACACTTACAACACTTGTAATGATGACACTTGTGAAACTATTGAAGTGAGTAATTTTGAGGTGTAAAACCTTCTCACTACGATATGCCCAACTTTCGACTATACCCACCTAGTGACTGACTACGAGCTAGAAACCTAGTTTCCCATATTTTACAGACTTACACAGGTGACTGCGGGGGTATACCGCGGTACCTAGGGTGGACATCAGATCATTCTTCACAGAGTATACCCAGAGGTTGCTTCCATGTTTGAGTTGCACTTGCACCGGTTAGTTTCTCTAGTGTCAATTGGCGTAACTATCCTTCCCACTAGTTAGTTTACTGCTTGATTTATCTTTAGGAAACTTTTTAGTGTGTGTTTTGTGTTCCACACTAGTTAAGCCTTACTGTTTCATGTGATCATTTCACAAAGTGGAATATCAACAACTCCATTGGTCGTGAAGGATTTAGGGCCTATCGTTAGTTACTTTGGATCAACCTCTGCCACTGTTGAGGCAAATACTTGATCAAGAAGGATCATTCGAAGTGACCAGGCCACAGGAAATTGTGCCCGAGCCCACTCCGAGAAGAGACTTTCTGGCTCCAGAGGAATCCATCATTTCTAACCTTGAGACTGAAGGTTTCACTCCATCCAATTCTTTGATTAGCAACTTGTCAGCATCAATCTTGATTCAGATTGTCCCTCCTGAGGTGACATCTTCTGAGCGCCAGCAATTTCTACAAGCAATAATGGAAACGAATGTTGCTACTTTGCCTGAGAGTCCCTGTACTCCAATTATGGCTACTACTAGAGGGGGCATCGTACCTCCTCCCCCACCTTCTCCAGTTAGGACTACATTTTTCTTGACTCTCACAACTACCGTAAGTGGTCTGATACCTTTAACGACTTTGACCATTGTTTCGTTTACTCAGAATGCGACAGGTGCTCCCTTCTCATATGGGATTCTTGGCTTTGACACAAACTCATTTCTTACTTATTCTACTTTACAAACCATGGGTAAGGGGGAAGGGAGTTCAAATGCTCCCTTGCAAGGGTCAACCATGGGCACTATTGTCCCTTTTAATGTTATCCCTTACGGTGGGGGTCATATACCTCCTTCGTCCACTTCGCTCAGTGGCACTTTTCAGTAGCCAATCGAGCCTAACGCTAATTATAGCTTATTTAGTGGAGGAATTTTAGGACCTTCCTCTTACACAACGTTGGTGGGATCTATGTCATTCTCTTTGTTTGGTGCATTTGGGAACAACGCTTTCTCTTCGACTACTTTCTCGACTAGGGGAAACCCCAGCTTTGGTCAACAGAACATGGTGCAAGGTGCCATTCCTTCATAGGGAGCGATGACTAGAGTATAATCCAAACAGGGTGTTTGGAATCCTTGGCAAGGCTCATTTCCCTCACAAGGAATGTCGATCAGGGGTAACCCCTTCCATACTCAATGGAACCTTGGGAAAGGCTATGTACCCATGCCCATCGAATTAGCTGGGAGCATCCCCTTCCAAGGTCCTTGGAACACAATGCATGGAGCAATCCCTATGTAGGATATGTCTTCCATTTTCGGGAGTCATCCGATGACGCCTCAACAGATGCAATTTCATTTTCTAGTCAAGGCCATGGTTTCTACCAAAACCCTGGCCAGCAGTCCAACTTTTCCTGGAAACATGGTGCCAGTCAAAACCCAAGGTCCTCTTTTCCTGTAAATAATTCACAACCGAAACTACCCTTTCTGGAAACTCTACATTTTCCAAACTTGTCGAGATTATTGAATGACCCAATTTATCACGATCCGCATTGGCCCCCCATGTCGACTAAGTTTCCCTCAGATATTCTGAAATTTGAGGGCAATCCTGGAGAAGATCCAGGTGATCATGTGTCTACCTTTCACTTGCGGTGCTCCTCAAACTTGTTGAAAGACAACTCTGTTCAGTTGCACCTTTTTCAACACACTCTTATAGGGGGTGTTGCGAAGTGGTATATTGAGCTCAATGGCTCAAGGTAGTCTTACTTTCACAACTTGGAATTGGTCTTCTTGAACCATTTCCAATTACCTATGAGATACGATGTTGACACCAAACTTTTTGCCAACTTTGAGAAAACAAAGGCCGACCACATCTCAGATCATATCCGAGAATGGCGGCGAAGAAAGAGATTGATTAAGGTCAAGGTCCCTCATTCTTTCTTGCTTGAGTGGCTATTGAAGTCTTTGGTTCCCTGTATATCCAAGGATGTAGATACTTTTGGGGTGTTTTTAGAGGAGGAGGCTATTATGAGATCCCAACAACTAGAACTGATATACTCTTAGTATGGAATTCTCTACGAGATATTTCCAGATGCACCATGGTGTACTCTCGATAAGGCCAAACAAAATTATGGGGCCCATGCTAATGGCATTGTGGGATTTGTGAAAATAAATTCCATGTATTTGTATTCAAATCATTTGAAACAATTTTCGATACAACAGACTGTGGCCAGCCAAAATATGAGTTTGGTTGTTCCCCCTACCCAGACATCGGATGTACATAGTGTGCAGTTGAAGAATCCCAAGGCTAACCAGTAGAACAAGGGAAAGAATAAATAGTGAAACAGGAAAAGTAAAGGAGATAAAAAGGATTCCAATAATGTTGGCGAGGGGGAAATGGAGAAGAATAAGTCGAAGTAATCCCTGCATGGAGTACCACCTGACTCACCTATTCCCTTATCTTGCAGAAGCCCAAAAGCTATTAGCAAAAAAATAGTCTGTTGTGTTGACGAACCTTTTCCACAAGGGAAACATATGGCTCAGGCTTCCGCATCCACAAGCATGGTAGGGGGCAGTCAAGGACCCCCCGTGCCTACCAATAACAACTTGGCCGCTAACATTTACATGATGAACGTTGATTATCTGCATTTATCAACCAGGACTCCTGACTATGGAATGTCGAAATCTATCAACAAGGGAAAGGAAGCCACCAACCCATTGAATCCTTTCCAAATTGAGAAGGCAGTGGGTGAAGCAATGACTCACATCCCTAAAGGTGTGTTTAAGAAGGCTTCCCATAATCTGAATGCGAGGGCCACTCGGAACTACTCTATTATGGAGGATTTGGCACAGACCCCATATGCGATGTCTTCTCTGTAGGCCCTCCAGAGATTCCCCTCATAGAGAAAACATTTGTTGTCTGCCTTGGGAGTGGAAAAGACTAGTAACCCAGGAGCAATCATTTTTTATCCAACCGACTTAAAACCTTGTCTTACTCGCCACGTTGCCTTTCAGATAGTAGTGGCTTATACCACGAAATATTTTATGTGGAACTTGTTTTGTATGATGGTTGATGAGGGTGCCTCGACTTGCGTGATGTCATTGGTGTGTTGGAAGGCCATTGGCCAACCTGAGATGTCTCTGTCACCTATGTTGCTTACTATTTTGATGGTCAATCGTTTAGACCACATGGAATAATTCATTCCTTTCTTGTGTATTTAGGGGGTAAAACTGTGTGTGTCAAAGTTGAATTGGTCGATGCACCCCTCAACTACAATATCTTTTTAGGATGGAGCTGGACGTATGTGATGCATGCGGTGGTTGCCACAATTTTTCGGGTCTTGTGCTTCCCACACAAGGTTTGAATAGTGACCATTGACCAGTTGTCCTTTTCTCGTCCAAACCCTTCATTAGGGGCTTCTATGGTCCCGATGATTGATAACCCATAGCCTGACACTGTCAATTTAGGTGTTAGTTTGTTTCCATCGTTGATATGAAATTTTGATTACCCGTCGCCTTTCAATGATCTAAAGCTTATATTGGTTGTTCCAGCCGAAGACTACAATTTTGAAAGTCTCATCTTTTAGAACAAGCTACTTTCATGACCCATGGAATTTACCTTCCCCATCAGCTTCAATGAAGGGGATAGGGCACCTTGGCATGGCCATTCCCTTATCTATGGTTGAGGTTGCATACAACATTGTCCAGCAAGCCTCATCCAACCCCAATCTCGCTCCCTCACACAAGTTAGATCCAGTTCTCGAGCCTATTTGGGCTCAATATTCTCTTGCCACTCAAGATCCTTTAGACTTGGTATTTCCCTCCAACAAGGATATTCTCGAGGAAATAACTGGTCCCGACAGAACTTGGGATGATCTACATCATATATCTTATTTTCTTCCTGCGCTTAGGAGAGTGGAGGCGAGAGAGTTTGTTTTTACCGTGAATGGAGATAGTCCTTGTTCTATCAATCCTCTAGATACACACAAAGTTTACACCGAGGGTAACATGGAAAGCATTGATACAATGATTCCAATTGATATCTCCAAAACCCCTAGCGTCTTGGAGAATGTTTTCTTCAAAGCGGATTGCTCCCCCGAAGAGATTCTAACTTACATCGAGTTATTCAAATATTTTCACGATGTTTTTGCCTGGTCTTATGAGGAGATGCTAGACATTGACCCACAAATTTTAGAGCATGAAATCACGACTTATCCTGGTGCCAAACTAATCCAACAGAAGCTTCATCTAGTCAATCCTCAAAAATTGGCAGTAATCAAGGCAGAAGTAGAAAAACTGCTCAAAGTCGGTTTTATCTACCCTGTACAATTAACGGAATGGGTGTCGAACCCGGTTCTGATCAAAAAGAAATATGGAATGATTCATGTTTGTATGGATTTCCATGATTTTAATAAGGCCTTCTCAAAATACAATTTCCCAACCAATTTTATCGATCATATTGTCGATGAATGTGCAAGTTGCAAAGTCTTTTCATTCATGGATGGTTTTTCAGGATACAATCGAATTCAAATCAAACCCAAGAACCAACATAAAATACATTTGTAAAAAATGT
>JZKD02S0198629.1:0-22391 GCA_000966675.3 Picea glauca
CATTTTCCTTAATAATATTAATATGGCCATTAAAATATATTTAATTTTACGAGTCAACGTCATCATTGACCTTGAAGATTTAACAATCCTTGTTATTGCAAATTAAAATAATATCACGCTAGTTAAGCCAGCCTTTACCTTGCAGCTTAACCCAATATCAACATTAGTATTCAATAAGTATTATTATTGCAATAAATTTAAACCGTCTTGCATTAAGCGTATAGCAAGTAATTAAAATAATATCTAATCTAGTCACTGCCAATGACCAGTAATTTCATAGCAGATCGACAACTATTAAATTAAACACGCAGACCAAGGTGGTGGAGGTTAATTTAAGGGCACGCAGAATTAATTTGGTGGAAGTTAACGAGTGTGAAATTGGCCCAGACTCAACTAATTGTACAATGCAATAATTGTCATTGCAGATCCACTAACCGATTCCCAAGAAGGTGATAATGACAATCCTCCCATTTAGTTAGTAAAAGGTTGATTAACGCTAACCACGCTATCTTGGGGCGGTTTGGAGAACCTAAATTATTATGAATAACCTAAAATTTTGAAGGTTGAACAGTTCTTCTAAAAGCTAAACCCTAATCTATTCTTTGTTATGAACTGTTGCGCCGGTAATAAGGAAATTGTTAATCAATGGATTAATCGTGCAGCTGGGATAAGTAACTAAGGCACAGTGACTAGGTAAAGGCAAATAGCATAAAAGTTTCATTTGATAACCTTACCATAACAAAAAAAGTCCCGGCACGGCATTATCTTAATGCTGGTAGTTGGGTCCTTGTAAATAAACCTTGGGATACTTCAGAGCGGTTTGGATTTCATAACGTTCTGGTGAACTCATAACCCTTATTTCATGACTGACGTTTAGTTTAGTTTTTTTTTTGCATAACATAGTTCAATATTCATTAAATCTGAGCATCGCTACCATCTATTTACATGAGTTTAAATAGAGCCATATTATTGAAACTTAAAGATATACCGAAGGATTGAAAAATCAACAGGTGGCACCAACGTCCACCTTCCTCCTTGTCATTTTTGAGTAGAACCTAAGCATAAAAGGGTGTACGCTGTTGCAATCCTTGCATGACAGAAAGAAAACCAACCAGGCCACCGAAATGGCAACGCCCACAGTAGTTGAGATGGGTGAATTGGTATTGAGAAAATATACTTTAGCAATACGGAAGAACATAAAAATCTGAAACCTTACAGCTAAATTACAATGCCACCATGCTGTTAGGGAAATCGTTGCAGAGAATGGTTGCAATGATAAGTGATAATAATTAGCTTCCTCTTAACATTACGCTAACCCAATAATACCGTTAACGTGAAGACAAGGCCTTGATTTATGCTATCTCGAATGCCTCAACGCTGCTTAAAGGGTGGCCGCCTGTTCATCAATTAGAATCGTCAGTCCCAAGTAGACGCTGGCAACTAGGGAGCAAACAGGCCATCTGGGAAAGAGTACTGGCAAAAGGAGTAAGCCGGCAGACATGGCATGGTAGGCGAGGGAGAGTGTACGTAACCAGAGGAATGGCATAACCAGAACGAGGGAGATTGTGAAATTTAAGCACTAAATAAGTGAAAGTAAAACGAAATTATCCAAGGTGAATATCCCCCTACACTGAACTCTTTTACCAGGATGAAATGGGCAGTAACCCAAAAAAATGAATCGCAAGTTACAGCAATGATAGGCGAATTGCCAGACTGTTGACTAGGACGCATATAAAACTGGCCACCGACAAGCACACAGTTGTATAAAACGCCCCAGACATGACAGAAATCGCCAGCAGTGAAAGGGAACACCCCAACAAATGTCAAGGCGAAAGTCGACTAAATAACAATCGCTCACAGAAAAAAAGAGGTGAACCCCATTGCCCAATTCGCCCATAGTCAACCCACGCCCCAGCCGTGGGGAAACGCCCCGAATGAAGACAACNTTTTTGTTTTACAATGGTTGGTAGGACAAACAAGGGAAATGTACCATTGGGCAATGGAGTCAAGGCCTGAATTTCAATGTTTTTACAGTCAACAACTGGTTGGTTTCTTTCTGTAGATTCTAGGGAAAATAGGTGTTATTATCAACAAATAAATGATATGAGATGAGATATGGAAAGGATAAGAAATCCTACTACACTACAGGAATCAATCAGTGGACAGAAATATTAATTACTAAAAAGAGAATCAAATGAAGATGGATTATGTAAAAGTAACCATTAACACATAACAAGAATCATTAGTGTGAAAGGAGACTAAAACATGGATGAATTCCTACCACTTACTCTCAGAAAATTCTAGCATAAAAGCACAATCATGGAAATTATATACAAGAAACACATACTGAACATAAACACCGTGATGAATCTCAAATTTCAGAAAGAGGAAACTTTTGCATTAACTTCAAAGAAATAAACAAGTCTTCTCCCCCAAGGGTCCAACCTTTATATTCTCTTGTACCATGCAATATATAGCACTATAGGTCCTTTCCATATCACCATTTCAAACTCCAACCCCTTTCCCAAAATAGAAACAATTACAAACAGAAAATGACATGTTTTAATTGTTTTCTTGCTTTTCAGGAGGTGAAATTCTAAAAAATAGGCTTCAAAACTCCACTTGTAATTCTCAAACTGTAACATCTTTGTAAAATATGAGAACGAATTTTGTATGCAATCTTGTTATAATGAACAACCTCTCTCAATTTCTTGAAATTCATCTTTAGATGGTCGGAATACATGTCGCAAAAACATGTCTCAAACATGAAATCATAAAAACTGAAAAATAGGGCTCAAATATTCCTTCTAATCTCCCAAAATATGAAACGTTTTTCAAATATGAGAGATTTTTTTATTATTTAGTTTTTCCTAGATAAAACCCTCTCGGGGATTTTCAAAATTCCTCTCTAGTTGGTCAGAAAGTGATCTTGAAGTTGACCACCAAACCAGTCATTTGCACAACACACCCTGTAGCATGTGCGTAGGAGAATCCTATGTGCGACATCATATTCTGTTTGACAACATCCTCTGCATGACAACATCCTATGTGCAACAACATCCTCTGCGTGAGAAAATCCTATGCGTGACAACATCCTTTGTGCGACAACATCCTTTGCGCGACAACATCCTCTACACGACAACATCCTATGCGTGACAACATCCTCTGTGTGACAACATCCTCCACGCGACAACATCCTCTGCACAACAAAATCCTATGCAAGAAAACATCCTCTGCACGACAACATCCTATGCATGAAAACAACATATGCACGACAAAATCCTATGCACGACAGAATCCTTTGTGCAACAACCTCCTCTATGCGACAACATCCTTTGCGTGACAACATCCTATGCGCGATAACATCCTCTACGTGACAACATCCTCTGCGTGACAACATCCTCTACATGAAAACATCCTCTACGCAATGAAATCCTATCCGCGAGGAAATCCTCTTCACAACATGCAAAAAATGAACGTAACAAAAGGATTTGCACAACAAACTTGCACCATGAGTATGATTTTGAAGTTTTCAATGATACCAATGACATGGAGTTTCATGATTGTTCCTTCTCTAACCTCACGAAAGGTGATGATGAACAATAATACCTTTTGACATGATATTCACCCTAACCTATGAATCATCTAGGAATGCCTTGATTTTCCCAAGATAATGTCATGACTTTGAAAACTTTGGACAAACCTCTAACTCTAGCTATGAAAATTATGTTTCTAACAAGACTCATAGTGGTGGTGAAAAGTTCATCCATTAAAGCTCCTATAGTTGTTTCTTCAAAAACATTTTCCAAGAAATCCTTTTGAAGCTTTGTCCAGCTAGTTATGGAACCAACTGGTAGGTTGAAATACCAAGTTGAGGTTGAATTTTCAAATGTATAAGGAAAAAATGTTCACACTACATCTTCGTGTTGCACATTCATCAACCTTATAGCTAATATACACTTCTTAATATGGTCCTCATAAAATCTGGAGGTTTCAGGGTCAAATTTAGGAAGTAATTTTTTTGGATGTCTAGGTAGGTTATGCACCCGTCATGGGATTCCCAAAGCATATTTTTCTAACCATGGTTTATTGTATCTATATTGATATCCCTTGTATCCATTGTTATCATTATCATCCCCCATGTCTTCTGATTCAGAGCCTGAGCGATCTGAGTTAGACCCTTCCTCTTCAAATTCAAAATCGTCAGGTTCAGAGTAATTACCAACTGGTGTTTTGGGTATCAGATTAAGGGGTTATTCGATCTTTGTGAGGGAAATATCTAATAGGTCTTCTACCATGTGAACAAATACCTGGTCAGGGGTGTCAACAACTAGTCTGCTTATTTGTTTTCTCCGAGGAAGTAAAGGGGCTAAAGGTAATGCTTCGATCTGTCACGAATAAGATCTGGTGATTCTTCTGAACTTATTTAACTCTTTGTGGGTAAGAGAGTAAGGTATTTCAAGTTACAGGTTCTCTTCCTCTTCGTTTTGAGGTGATTTACTCGCAGTGGGAGTACTCTATGTATGTGGGTTGTCTTGAGAATGACTAGCCATGCATGTGGGATATTTTGAATCGATAGGCTTTGCAGAATATATTATCAGAAATATTGTTAGCCAAGCATTCATCAAGCCCTCCTTCTAGCGTCAATTTTGTTGAGGGGTCTGAGATCCCTTTAACTCAAAAGTAGGAACCAAACCCTCTTAAGAGGCCCAATTAGACTTGTAAGCATTTGATGAGAGGCAAGGTTCTCCAGATTTGTGATCTGGCTGGAATTATCGATGGGATTTAATTGTGACTGATAGATATATATTTTCTCTGAAACCTTTCCTAGGGTTATGCAGTTCTCGTTTTGGTTCTTTTCTAACATTTGTAACCAAATAAAGTTATATATTAAAGTAAATGGAAGAGGGAAGTTAATATATGTTGGAGAAAGCTCGGTTTTGGGATAACCTTTATACCTTAGCATGCAGACGAAGAAGATCTAAACTACTTCAAACTAGCAATAATACCATTGTGAATTGTATAAATTCAACATCATCTGAGATAACAGTTACATAAAGAAAATATATAAGTGACCAGATGTTAGTGCAGGAAAATTAATTTCCAATTCTCTATTATCAATCACATGTTAACACAATCGATTCATATTCATCAACTAGAATAAAAGAATTGTATCAGTATTATAAGATAACTTAAGTAACATATACAACAACTCTTACTCAATACATCAACAAATATTGAATTTGAAGACAGAGATAATCCCCTTTGTTCCAATCAAATTTATGCCTCAGATGAAAGAAGTGTCTTTGGTTCTAAATAGAACTTCTTAATTAAAATAACTTGCATAGAAGTAATTCTCTTACAATATTCCAAAAAAAGTCTTTCTCTCCAAAACCATCAACCTCGATCTCAAGGTTGATTCTCTTATTTATAAAACAACTTTAAACTAAAAATATCTACTAAGTTGTGTTAATTCAAGAAAATGACATGTGGTGGACTTTATCTATCTGTTCTCTTTTGCTTCTCTTGAGATCATTTGGTTGTTTTACTGAAGTGGATTGTTCCTCTCGTATTCTTACCATCTGTAGAAGATATCTATGCATGAATTTGCATATGGGAACTTGTGTTGATCCATAAAAGTGGAGAGGACCTACTTAATCTCAATTCCATTTTCTTTGCACATGATTAGTTTGACACTAAAGCATTGTACAACTATGAGATATTTAATCAGAGGCTCCATGAACTTCTTCACTTGACCCTAGATCATGCTTGAAACCCACGAAATATCTGTTTCGTACACTTGGTATTTCTTTGCATGCCGCTTACCTATGTCACGTAGATNTTTTTGTTTTACAATGGTTGGTAGGACAAACAAGGGAAATGTACCATTGGGCAATGGAGTCAAGGCCTGAATTTCAATGTTTTTACAGTCAACAACTGGTTGGTTTCTTTCTGTAGATTCTAGGGAAAATAGGTGTTATTATCAACAAATAAATGATATGAGATGAGATATGGAAAGGATAAGAAATCCTACTACACTACAGGAATCAATCAGTGGACAGAAATATTAATTACTAAAAAGAGAATCAAATGAAGATGGATTATGTAAAAGTAACCATTAACACATAACAAGAATCATTAGTGTGAAAGGAGACTAAAACATGGATGAATTCCTACCACTTACTCTCAGAAAATTCTAGCATAAAAGCACAATCATGGAAATTATATACAAGAAACACATACTGAACATAAACACCGTGATGAATCTCAAATTTCAGAAAGAGGAAACTTTTGCATTAACTTCAAAGAAATAAACAAGTCTTCTCCCCCAAGGGTCCAACCTTTATATTCTCTTGTACCATGCAATATATAGCACTATAGGTCCTTTCCATATCACCATTTCAAACTCCAACCCCTTTCCCAAAATAGAAACAATTACAAACAGAAAATGACATGTTTTAATTGTTTTCTTGCTTTTCAGGAGGTGAAATTCTAAAAAATAGGCTTCAAAACTCCACTTGTAATTCTCAAACTGTAACATCTTTGTAAAATATGAGAACGAATTTTGTATGCAATCTTGTTATAATGAACAACCTCTCTCAATTTCTTGAAATTCATCTTTAGATGGTCGGAATACATGTCGCAAAAACATGTCTCAAACATGAAATCATAAAAACTGAAAAATAGGGCTCAAATATTCCTTCTAATCTCCCAAAATATGAAACGTTTTTCAAATATGAGAGATTTTTTTATTATTTAGTTTTTCCTAGATAAAACCCTCTCGGGGATTTTCAAAATTCCTCTCTAGTTGGTCAGAAAGTGATCTTGAAGTTGACCACCAAACCAGTCATTTGCACAACACACCCTGTAGCATGTGCGTAGGAGAATCCTATGTGCGACATCATATTCTGTTTGACAACATCCTCTGCATGACAACATCCTATGTGCAACAACATCCTCTGCGTGAGAAAATCCTATGCGTGACAACATCCTTTGTGCGACAACATCCTTTGCGCGACAACATCCTCTACACGACAACATCCTATGCGTGACAACATCCTCTGTGTGACAACATCCTCCACGCGACAACATCCTCTGCACAACAAAATCCTATGCAAGAAAACATCCTCTGCACGACAACATCCTATGCATGAAAACAACATATGCACGACAAAATCCTATGCACGACAGAATCCTTTGTGCAACAACCTCCTCTATGCGACAACATCCTTTGCGTGACAACATCCTATGCGCGATAACATCCTCTACGTGACAACATCCTCTGCGTGACAACATCCTCTACATGAAAACATCCTCTACGCAATGAAATCCTATCCGCGAGGAAATCCTCTTCACAACATGCAAAAAATGAACGTAACAAAAGGATTTGCACAACAAACTTGCACCATGAGTATGATTTTGAAGTTTTCAATGATACCAATGACATGGAGTTTCATGATTGTTCCTTCTCTAACCTCACGAAAGGTGATGATGAACAATAATACCTTTTGACATGATATTCACCCTAACCTATGAATCATCTAGGAATGCCTTGATTTTCCCAAGATAATGTCATGACTTTGAAAACTTTGGACAAACCTCTAACTCTAGCTATGAAAATTATGTTTCTAACAAGACTCATAGTGGTGGTGAAAAGTTCATCCATTAAAGATCCTATAGTTGTTTCTTCAAAAATATTGTCCAAGAAATCCTTTTGAAACTTTGTCCAGCTAGTTATGGAACCAACTGGTAGGTTGAAATACCAAGTTGAGGTTGAATTTTCAAATGTATAAGAAAAAAATGTTCACACTACATCTTCGTGTTGCACATTCATCAACCTTATAGCTAATATACACTTCTTAATATGGTCCTCAGGAAATCTGGAGGTTTCAGGGTCAAATTTAGGAAGTAATTTTTTTGGATGTCTAGGTAGGTTATGCACCCGTCATGGGATTCCCAAAGCATATTTTTCTAACCATGGTTGATTGTATCTATATTGATATCCCTTTTATCCATTGTTATCATTATCATCCCCCATGTTTTCTGATTCAGAGCCTGAGCGATCTGAGTTAGACCCTTCCTCTTCAAATTCAAAATCGTCAGGTTCAGAGTAATTACCAACTGGTGTTTTGGGTATCAGATTAAGGGGTTATTCGTTCTTTGTGAGGGAAATATCTAATAGGTCTTCTACCATGTGAACAAATACTTGGTCAGGGGTGTCAACAACTAGTCTGCTTATTTTTTTTTCTCCGAGGAAGTAAAGGGGCTAAAGGTAATGCTTTGATCTGTCACGAATAAGATCTGGTGATTCTTCTGAACTTATTTAACTCTTTGTGGGTAAGAGAGTAAGGTATTTCAAGTTACAGGTTCTCTTCCTCTTCATTTTGAGGTGATTTACTCGCAGTGGGAGTACTCTATGTATGTGGGTTGTCTTGAGAATGACTAGCCATGCATGTGGGATATTTTGAATCGATAGGCTTTGCAGAATATATTATCAGAAATATTGTTAGCCAGGCATTCGTCAGGCCCTCCTTCTAGCGTCAATTTTTTTGAGGGGTCTGAGATCCCTTTAACTCAAAAGTAGGAACCAAACCCTCTTAAGAGGCCCAATTAGACTTGTAAGCATTTGATGAGAGGTAAGGTTCTCCATATTTGTGATCTGGCTAGAATTATCGATGGGATTTAATTGTGACTGATAGATATATATTTTCTCTGAAACCTTTCCTCGGGTTATGCAGTTCTCGTTTTGGTTCTTTTCTAACATTTGTAACCAAATAAAGTTATATATTAAAGTAAATGGAAGAGGGAAGTTAATATATGTTGGAGAAAGATCGATTTTGGGATAACCTTTATACCTTAGCATGCAGACGAAGAAGATCTAAACTACTTCAAACTAGCAATAATACCATTGTGACTTGTATAAATTCAACATCATCTGAGATAACAGTTACATAAAGAAAATATATAAGTGACCAAATGTTAGTGTAGGAAAATTAATTTCCAATTCTCTATTATCAATCACATGTTAACACAATCGATTCATATTCATCAACTAGAATAAAAGAACTGTATCAGTATTATAAGATAACTTAAGTAACATATACAACAACTCTTACTCAATACATCAACAAATATTGAATTTGAAGACAGAGATAATCCCCTTCGTTCCAATCAAATTTATGCCTCAGATGAAAGAAGTGTCTTTGGTTCTAAATAGAACTTCTTAATTAAAATAACTTGCATAGAAGTAATTCTCTTACAATATTCCGAAAAAAGTCTTTCTCTCCAAAACCATCAACCTCGATCTCAAGGTTGATTCTCTTATTCATAAAATAACTTTAAACTAAAAATATCTACCAAGTTGTGTTAATTCAAGAAAATGACATGTAGTGGACTTTATCTATCTGTTCTCTTTTGCTTCTCTTGAGATCATTTGGTTGTTTTACTGAAGTGGATTGTTCCTCTCGTATTTTTACCATCTGTAGAAGATATCTATGCATGAATTTGCATTTGGGAACTTGTGTTGATCCATCAGAGTGGAGAGGACCTCCTTAATCTCAATTCTATTTTCTTTACACATGATTAGTTTGACACTAAAGCATTGTACAACTATGAGATATTTAATCAGAGGCTCCATGAACTTCTTCACTTGACCCTAGATCATGCTTGAAACCCACGAAATATATGTTTCGTGCACTTGGTATTTCTCTGCATGCTGCTTAACTATGTTACGTAGATTGGGAAAATCCTCTGGTGGGAAAAACTCTGGCAAGTCGGTATTCCTCATTTCCTCATTTTATTCCAACGTTTCTCAAATTCTTCCCATATTTCCTGCATTTTCTTGCAAGGTTCCTGGACCATGTTTACCTAGTGTTTAACTACCTTCCTTATTCGGGCGATATTGTTGTCCATGAGCACTCGAATGCCATGCTCTTTTGTATCTTGACCCCTCTATACTTTGTTGATGTAGTCTATCCATTCTAAGGCTTGATGTGCCTTCTCATACCATCATTGCATGTATTTATAGGTTTCCATCCCCATGAGGGTATCTTCTTGGAAATTAGCTATGTGAGTGATGAAGAGGTCTCTCTCCCTTGTGAATTGTGCATACATCTCTCAGAACTCACACTTCAAAAGTACCACCTCCTGTGTTGAATTTTGGCAATACTCTTCTTGATGTCACAAATGGTGTAGTTCTTTCTTCATGGTGGCTACCTCCCTTTCATCCCTTTTTTTCCTGTCTAAAGTGGCATCGGTTATGGTCATCCATGCTTCGATTAGCTCAATTATATTATCACTTTATGTGTCAAACAACGTCTCCTATGTGGTTATTAAAAGTGTGGTATCGAGCATGAGCTTCATTTTCTTGATTTTTCTTCTCATCACAACTTTCCATTTTCTTTCATAAGAAATTTCATGTATATCGACAACTTCATCTACTGGTTCAAGAATCTATTGATCTCCCCAAGATAGAGTATTTCCTATGATTCATTTCGTATAAAGGTTTTATATTGCGGGTTCTCTATTCCTTTCGAGGGTAGGTGCACGACCTCCTTCCTTCTCAATCAATGGTTTATGTGTTAATGTTGTTCCATCAATTTGTTTTGTTCCATGGCTTGGTCCACTTAGTCACCTAGCAGGGGAATTTCTTGTATGGTCCATTAAATGGCCTTTTACTACTCCTTGTCAACTGACGAAGTATTTCTCCTAAATGAATAAGTAGGAAAAGGATCGATATTGGATGGGAGTTCAGTTGTTGGGATGTCAATTTCTGGATGCCCTATTACTTCTTCTTGTTCACCTGTGTTCAAATCACTCTTAGATCTATCATATTGAGGCTATGTTCCTAGTTGATTAATAAATACAGTATCAAGAGTGTTTCTAGATTCTAGGTCACATGCTTGGGGATTTGGGACCAAATCATCGGAAGCGGGAGAAGATGTTTCCCCTAGTTCTTCCTCTTGTGTGTTTTTCACATGGGTTATCTATGAAGCTTCTGAACCTTCCTCGTCATCATATATGGTGGTTAAATATATGAGGATAGTAGGCATATGAATCCCACTTGATGCTCTCGCTAACCTTCGCTGAGTTGTAGTAGTCACCCGTGATCCTTCCTATGGTGACATAGGGATGGTTTTTTCCTGTTCAACACTCTCTTCTAGTGGAATTGTCTTTAAATTATCTAGTTTTGCCTCATCATTTGTATCAACCAGGGTAATTCTAAAGGGTCTTATCAAAGTATTAAGTGGTGGATATTCCCCTAATCTTTTCATATCTCTCTCGGCTTATTCTAGTAACAATATCCCCCTTCTTTGTGCCTCGACCGCTTCTGTTGCTAAATTTTATTCTCTTACCCTAATTGCTTCTTGAGCAGTGTGCTCTATAGTCTCAACTTGTTCATCGATGGTAATTTCTTTGAATTTCATCATATTTGGGTTCTCACTTCTATAGATTACTTCCTCCCAGCCTTGGGCGACCTCGGTAAAGATCTCATCTTCCAATCTATCATGAGCATATGGCCAACATGAGGACAACTGCGATATGTGTTGGAGTCGCAGGCCTTTTCGATCATGCTTGTGAAAATGGCCTATGGGGAATCAATACTCAAGCTAACTCAATCCCTCTTTTCTCTTATGCAGTGTATTTTACCATGTAAACCCCGATATGAAAACCATAAGGTATGAAATACCTCTTCTTATCTTTTACCAAAGAGGCATTATAGCCATGCAGACCAAGAGGCATTATAGCCTTGCAGAATGGCCTGGTAAAAAATTTCTCCCAAAATGAGACAGTCTAGGACATGAACGAGGAGTAGGTGTGGTGCTCCAGTAGCCCCGAACACTCTGATATAAGTGCTCGTTTCTTCAAAATACCATTCTCCCACTTTGAAAATCATATTTTTGGCTATCGTTGAAAGCCTTGGGAATTATTTTCTAAATATAATGAAGTGCACTCGGGCTATGAACTCATCACATATCATGGCGTAAAATGATTTGTACCTGTTTTCCCACAACATGTTGAAATAAACATGTATAGGTAACTCAACAACATGGAAACTTAAATTCATACCTGCGAAAACATTTCTTGCACAGATTATGTCCAACAGGTACGATGCCATGTGGAAAACTGGTGTTTCTCCATCCTTTGGTGTTTGGGCCTGTAGGATGTTGATGGTCAGTTGTTTGGAAATGATGGCTCCCCAATTGAAACTTCTCCCAGATATTTCCACGGTATATGCCAAGGGCATCCACGCTTCTAAAAAATTTGAGGAATATTTTTCCCCATACAATCGACAAATTAAATCCATTAAATACATATAAGTCTCTCGTACATTTATCATGTTGTACCAGCCATTTATCTTATTTTTTAAATTCTTATATTCTTTCCACCATGAGGCCAGTAACCTGTTGGTGTCATGGAATTCATAAAACTTGACCAAAAAATAAGTATTCATTCTCTCCTCTAGGTCTCTGCGATTGTAGTATTTGTGTACCTCTACTGGGAGGAAGACACCAACACATTCACCCTCCCCATTATTGGTTATGAAGTTCATCATGTCTGTGTGGTCAATTATCCATCCTAGGGTTTCTATGTAGGGAAGAATTGGGATTCGGTAGGCCACCATATGAAAGTATGACACCTAATGTTCAGGAAAACCTAGTCATCCAATATGTCGACGTCTGAGTTTTTGTGGGGTGTAAAATCTGGTTAATATTCCTGATTGATTTTGTTAAAAATATCCCCCCAATGTGGGAGCATTACTTTATATCAAGTGCTTGCCTCTGTGTCCCCAAAATCTAGAGGTTGGGTATACTGTTTCTTTGTGGATGTTCAAATAGATGACTCTGTCTTTGAAACAAATTCCCTTGCAGTCATCGATTTTGACCCTTTGTCAATCTCCAATTATTTCATTTTGGGTGTTCTTGGTGAGCGCCTATTTGTCAGCTTTCTCAGAGGCATTTTCCTGCAGAAAACAAAATATTAAGCTGCAAGACAACTGAGACAAATGTTATTTGAAGAAATCATAAAAACTAAACAATAAAGATCATGCTTACCTCTTCCTTACAGGAAATAACCTGGGCTTATTGGTAATTGAAGTGGCACAATGACCTGTTACCTCTTCGATGCTCTCTCTTTATTCTTCGTCTTCTTGGGAGATCAGTGATTTCTAAATGGAATAATAGACTTGGGCATAAAATTTTCATATTTAAAACCTACCTAACTTGTTCCATCGAGTCTTAAATTTAGGAGTACAAATACGGTCTATACAATCTATAATAGAATCCACATCATGTTCAGGATTAAATGCAACACAGGCTGGCAACACAAGAGTGTATTACTTTTAGAGTTCATCAGAGAATTCATTTTTTTTTTTAAATTTGATCGACACATGACATCGTGTTATTGGTTACATGAAGCTCTTAATTGTTTAACAAATCGCAAACCTCATCCTTCACTTATCTAGAGGTGTCTCCTCAACTTACACGAGCGTTTTTCACACTCCAAATAGTATGATCGATATCGAGGATAAGCATGATCATCAAATGGACAACGTAGATCAACCAAAATTGTCAGTGTCAATGGATAAAGGTTTGAAATAAAACCAAAAGTTCAGTGTTCTAGAAATCAGCAGGTATTTAATGAGTGTATCCGCATCGACGGATTGTCGTTGAAGTTGTTTTGTTGGTTCCTCTAGGTAAGAGTTATGATGCCGACCCAAACTATCGTATAGTGATGATGTGGAAGAGCAGATGTGGAAGTATAGATATGACACATAGCACATCGGAAGATGATGTGGGTGGTAACCGATCAATACAGACTATTTACACAAAAAAACATGTGACGGTTGATTTGACCTTTTTGACATGAGAATTTTTTTTTTCAACGTCAATGATTTTCTTGAGACATATGTTACAGTTCCCTTTATCCCTCTTCGTCGATGCTGACGATATATCAGCGATCGATGATCGATGGATTTTGTTGCCTATGTTGACAGTTTATCTTTCAAATTTCACCAATGTCGATGATACATCGACGATTATCATTGTTATGTGGGAATTTTTCCTTTTGGATATCGTCGATGTTGACAATACATCAGTTATTTTTTTTAAGGACTTATTTTCGCAAACCAGAATCATTGATGGGTGCGTGGCTCTTTATAAAACAATTTTTAAGTTGTGTGCACTTAGTTTAATTCCACGTTTACTTAGAGAAAAAATTTAATTTGTTAAACAAACTTCAAACCAAACCGAATGTGATCAATGATAAAACACAAAAATAGAAAAACTCATTGATCCCTACACAACTGAATCCATTCAAAAATGACAAAGTGGTACCCAAAATAAAAAAATTCACAAAGAATTTAAGGGTGTGTTGAATTCTCAACAAGGGCATAGTACATGGCTCACATAGATGCATTATGGAGGCTCAAGTCATTCACAATGCGAAATATGGTCATGGTGTATTTGAAGAAATATGCCCATATAAAAATTTGAATGCAAATAAAATTGGGCCATGTTGGATATAAAATGTGTGCAAATTCAAGTTTCCATAGAATTCAACATATCATGCATATTCAATGTTGTAAACTTGTGCAAATTCAAGGAAGAGGATATCATCATAGACAAGGATGATGCAAATGAAGAAGAATTTAGAAAGGTAGAATGGAATTTAAGTATGTAGATGTGAGAAAGAAGCCAAAGGAAATTAAGAACAAATTGAATAATAAGGTAGTTAAGACATGGATAGTCTTAATGAAATAAAATTATATTATATAAGCACCAAAAAAATAGCAAGGGAAATATGATTATAGAGGATAAAATATTAAAAAGATAATGTAAAATGTTTTATTTGTAAGTGGAAGTTGATGCATAAGTTTCCAAGATAATACTATGTATAATGAACATACAACATGAGAGAATAACACAAGAAAGTTGCAATATAGTTAAGAGATAAAATATAATCACAATAGAATATATGTGTTGTATATAGAAGTGCACATGAGGAAGCATGGACACAAGAAAATAGTGAGCACACAATTTAAGGATGGAGGTGAAAAGTGTATGATATTTAGAGGATAAGAAAGCAAAGAATTATGGTCAATGTTAGAAAGAGTACAATGAGAATCATGCATGGTGAGCATGACAAGTTCTCATATCAACATAGGACAATGTTGGAGTAAGTTGAGATGTTGCAACTTGTGGAATTTGAACAATCAAGCATAGATAGGGAGGGATTTATAGATTTTTCCATTGGTATTGGGGTATTTGGAGGCTATGATGTGCTCATATACAAGGGGGATAAGAATCCCTATGTTTGATGGGAAACTCATGGGGAAACATGCCCTTTTCTACAACAAGTATCTGTGAGGCTTCTCTCTCAAGTCACTTCATCATCTTGTTGTGTGAGGCATTGGAGCACATATGGGAATTTGTATAGTTTGAAGAAGATAAAGATTTATCATTCCATGGAAGAGACAATGATATGTATGCACACCAATCTCCATCTTATTTACAGGTAGAGGGAGGAGTGGTTGACGATAAAGAAAAATATGTGGGATGTGTTTCCTAATGATATGCATTTGGACAATAGTGTTGATTTGGCATTATCCAACATGGATCCTAAGGAACTATTCCTAGAGTTCGTCACTTTTGATGATGATAATCCTCATGAGGGGTCATACTCCACACCAACAGATACACATATTGGATTGGATATAGAGGAGGAGGAGGAGAGAGCAATGTTAGTGATGTTGATTTTGATGGTTATGATATGGAGGAATACTCATGAGTTATGATATTATTCCATCTATCATTCCATTGTATACCCTACTTTGTATTTTCCATTAGGCATTCCCACCTATAATATCAATGACTCATTATCTATGTAATACATTTTTATGTCAATAACTTAATGATAAAACTACGGCTTAAGGTTCTAATTTCTTCTGTGTTTGTCATTTGATCATCATTTATGTAGTACTAGTAAGTAGGATCTAGTTGTATGCTCGAATTTGTATCATGTAAATGTTCTATTTTCTAACAAAATTTGAATTTATATTTCATAAAGTGTGTCTTGTTTCCTAGGTCATTATGTCTCATGTCAAACACTCATCTGTGTCCTCCATGTCCCATGTCCTTGTGTCAGGTGAATTAGTTGACATTCAATGTTACACATGCAAGATGGAAATTATATCAAGCTACAAAATGATTTCTAGCATAATGGTTTAATATCTATCAACTAATGTCTCATTTCCAAGTAGGGAGATCCAATGGACAATAAATTAATGTGATGATATTAATTAGATGAGATGATACTTATTGTTATTGTGTTTTCACTTTGCATATGTATAGGAGTAAATCATCATCATCATTCATCAACATAAAATAAAAAACACCTCAATTGATAGAACACATGCAATGAAATGTGTGTGTATTCAAAATTGGATCAACTGTACATTTTTTACAAAATGGCACATCATGCCCAATATACAAAATGGAAGCAAGTGACAAAACATGGAAGAATGGCATATGGTTCCCTAGATAAAAAAATGACACTCATTGACCACGGCCACCTTCACCACTATTAGGTACATCTTGAACATCAATATTTCTCATCTTACTAGAAGTAGGAGCTCAAGTCTTTTTGTTCCTAGGTGTGGTTCATCTCTCTAGAGACTAGACAAAGAAACAACATTCTTATAAGTTTTTTCCCACAATGAATTAACACACTTACAAAATGATACTTTATAATTCTAGCCAAGAAAACTCACCACAGATGATACTAGTTGTAACAAGGGTGTTTCCCTCCTTCGGGGATGTAATATCTCTACTATGATACCCTACAGTAGTTACAAGAATCAAAGCATGAAATTTAATAAAAAAATTCCTAAAATCAATTCCAATCATGATACATAAAAAATTCATCGACGAATGATCTCACCATGAATAACGTAGGAAATGGTGGAGATTCACTAGTAGGTGGATCACTCATATATACAAGCTACTCCAAGGAAACATCTATTGTCACATAAACTATGGTATCCACATCAGATGATGGATGGGAGGATGCATGAGGGTCAAGTGGTCCATCCATGGTGGGTGAATCAGTGTGGGTTTCAATAGGGTGGACTCATGGGTGGTGTACGGGTTCAACCACTATGGATGGATGAGAAGGAAAAGATGGTGGGGGTGGGTAATTATAAGCTCCCATGTGTTTTAATAGGTTTGGAAGTACCCTAGGGGGGGAGGTGGTATCCCAAGAGTTGGAGAAACGTGGCCAAGGATCGAAATTTACCTATAGCCTAGGAAAAATAATAGGTGAAATGTCGATAGTGGTGAATGTTACAATGGTGGTACTAGAGACGTGGAAATCAATGAGGCAACCTGTATACACATTTATAACATTTTAATAAGTACAAATATATGAAATTCAACCAAAATAAGATAACAAATTTGACATTTAAACAAGATTTAACTCAACACATGATACCTGGGAAGGGGGTGATCTGTCCATCCCAAGTGGACATGGTTCCTTTATATATGAAACCAAAACCTATAGAAATACAAAAACATTATATCTTATTTCTTATAAACAACTTGTATAAATGCAACAACTATCTTACACATGTAGTAGAATGGTAGTAGATTAGTGAGATTTCTAGCACTGTAGTGAATTTATCAAAGGTCATGTTGAACATAGTAGTACACAATATACTTGTGGAAGAGTTGGTGTGGAACATTAAATCTTCCCCCATATCCAAAAAATATAAAATTCTAAATTGATTAGGAAGGAATGCATGGTAGTGATAAGATCCTCTAAACCACCAAAAACAACTTATCTAGGGATGAGAGAAAATATCTATGGGCTTTGAGAAATAATAAATACATTAAGATATTGAAGGCTAACAAGAGGAATGTTATTATAGTAATGGATGAAGTGAAATGTTAGTATCGTAATGGATGAAGTAGATTACCATAACAAACTGATGGAGCACCTCACATGCAAAAGCTATAGAGTAATCAATAAAGACCCTGGGAATAAAATAATATGTGTAGTGTCAAAAATGATTAGGTTTTTATTCATTGATGACTCAATTAACAATAAGGTCACTCCAAATAATGTTATCATGCCTTGGATATATGGTTGAACCAAAATTCATAAAGATGGTGTCCCCTTAATATTGATTGTAAACATGATAGGATCTTTGAATTACTCTGTAGAAAAATTTCTTGCTAAGTTACTCATCCTCCCCTCTAACAATACAAACTCTTTTTTAAAGGATTCATCATCCTTCGTAAAATCTATCAAAATCCAAAGTGTATAAGATTATGAAATTCTAGTAATTTTTTACATTGTGTCTCTCTACACTAAGGTCATAGTGGACCATGCCATTATTTCATGAAATACATCATAGAAATCAAAACTACGAAATTGGTGAAGATATGTCTTAAGTCAACATATTTCAGCTACAAAGGAAATATCTATGAGCAAATTTATGGTGTAGCAATAGGATCCTCACTATCACTAGTAGTTGCAAACATCTACATGGAGCAATTTGAATTAAGGGTTTTAAACTCCTTTCCACTCACCTTAGGAGTATGGAAATGGTACGTGGATGGTATCTTCACCAAATGGGTACATGCTAGAGAATATCATGAAGGATTCTTCAAGCACAACAATAATTTCTCATAGCACTTCAAATTCACCATTGAAATAGAAAGGGGCAACCAACTTATAATTTTTGGATGTAATGCTCAACAAGAATATTGACAAGAGACTCATGTATCAAGTCTATGGGAGGAATTCATGCATAGAGATATACCTTAATGAAAACTATCATCACCACCTAGTTCAAAAAGTAAGCATCATTCACACCCTTTATACAAGGGCCACAATAATATTGAATGAAAAACACTTGAAATGTGAACTAGATAACCTTAACATGTTCTTTTGAATGAATGGATGCAATGATTTGTAGATTGGAAAGGGAATACACAAATAAATGAACATAGGACACTTAAATAGGAAGGTGGATATCCCAAAACTCACATTTCCATACATCAAATGTACCACAAATTAAATTGGAAAAATACTAAGAAGTAGGAACACTATTATGGCATTCATTCCCATGAACACCATTAGAAACTTCGTAGAGTCGATGAAGGAATCATTAGATCTTACGAAATTGAAAGGTGTCTATAAAACCCCATGTTCATGTGGCAAAGTCTCTATTAGTGAAATTGGACAGTCACTAGAGGTGCACTTAAAAGAGGATACAATTAATAATTCTATACATTGACCCTCGAGATCAACTCACAACATTAAATGAAGGCCACAATGATACCCAACAATATAATTATTGCAAAAAAGTGGAAGTGCATAATTTTTTAAGCAATATCAAGTCAGCATTCGTTTTGCAACACATGCACATTCAAACTAAAATCATATAGAACATGGACTGAAAACATATGACAAATTTGGCTAAGAAGGACAATTTTAATTCTTGAGTCACTCATTCCACCATACATGAGTGTTTGGTACAATGAATGAGAAGGTTGTTTCTACTACTACATTAATGGAATAATCTAACATTGATTCATATGTCGGTGTTGAGGGTCTTCTATATGGGTGTATCCAGTGAAAACATCATATAATTATATATAAAAACACACACACCTCTCTCTCTCTCTCTCTCTCTCTCTCTCTCTCTCTCTCTCTCTCTCTCTCTAATATATATATATATATGAAGAACATATATATGATCATGATACTAACCTCCTCCATGAAACTATCATGTCTAATGGCCTCCATCATCCCATAACAAGTCTTCTTGAAGCTCAAGAAGAACATATATATGATCATGATACTAACCTCCTCCATGAAACTATCATGTCTAATGGCCTCCATCATCCCATAACAAGTCTTCTTGAAGCTCGAGCATCTGTGAGGGTCACATGAACTAGGTCCATGTTCCCTCTCTTGGTTGGACTCTACTGCAATACATAAAGCATCAACTCCTCCCTGAACATCACTTGAAGGTCATTCTTGGCAAGATGATGCTATAAATGTGTTGTGTGGAACTAGGGTACGGGTCAAGGTGGATATCAATGTCTAGGTCTGGATGATGCTTTTGTAATGGGGGGATGTTGGGTCCATGGGTTAGGCCTCCATTTTGGAGGACGAGGACCTAGAAATGGTTCACACCTGGTATCATTTTATCTATCATGTGCATACCCATGACCCACACCCTCGAATTCGCTAATGTCAAATTAGTTGACATGGTGATGTAAAATAAACGTTGCCCTTAAGTTTCTCACAAAATACATCGGAACCTCCCAATTATTGCACATAGGTTTATCAAAGACCATAAACCATGTATCCTTAATTTTCTAAAAATGGTTGGAAGGTGCATCATTCGATACAAATGCATCTCTTTGTGACTGGTGGTTGTAATCCATTTCAAGGGTCAATAAACAATGTCATTAGGCCTTGTTTTGAAATGTTAAGTTTACTAACTTGTTTTTTATCTAGACTTATTCTATAATATTCATACATTATGGCCCTACAATCAGAAATGTGAGTTAATTGGCCTTGGGAATTTGCAATGGAAGATACAAGCGTGTCTACATAAGTGGATAATGACAATTATGAGGGCTCTATGGTATTTCAAAAGTCTTGTATAAGGGTTTTAGGAGATTTAAACTCTACATAAATTTCTATGTTTATGTTTGTCAATTGTGGGTTTGGGTTTTGTGTGTCTTCCTATGGTTATGTTGGGATTGGATTCTCTCCAAGCTCCATATTAATTAAGTGTGTTGCAATTAAGGGAATTTTATTTTTTATTTTTTATCATATAAACAAATTATGAAATAAAAAAAATATCAAATTCTATCAAAACACTTACTTGGAATCAATTAAATACCATGTCAACAAAGTTTGGCAATGATTTGTCTACATCTCATCAATTTTCTCACCCAAATTTGTTCAATGTATCCTAAAATGCACGGTGCAGTCTATTGGTGCAATAGACCACACATAGACAATAGAATGAATTTTCCCCACAGGAGCGTGCATGCGCTCCTAGATTGTGTGTGTGTGTGTGTTCCTATGCATGCACAGGTTGTTAGGAACATGCACGTGTTCTTAATGAGGCTAACTTGGCAGCCTTCATGGTGGTTTTGGGAATGGCGAAGCTGGAAAATAAGAACATGTGTGCATTCTTGTATGAGTGCATTTTTTAGCACCACATTGCCACATTGTTTACCATCATCTTTATGCAAGTGCTTCAATCATTAAGTGGCTTGAGTGGTTTAACAATCACCATGGTTTTCTCTGGACGATTTCACTACCTTTATTATATTATAGAACTTAACATTTCAATATTAGTTATTGTACATTTCATAAGATTATTTTCTAGTTATTTTAAATGCCTTTTCCCATATGCTTCTAACTATAATTTTTTATTTCAAACAACCAAAATTAGAGTTTTTGCAAGTATTTTCAATTGCAAAGATTCCTTAATAAAAAGGCTAAGAACTAGTACTTGGAATATTCAAAATAAAAGTTATGCTATCACTCCATTTTAACAATCATGTATTTATTGAATTCAATCAATCAATCCATATTAAGTAGTTATAAAATTCATTAAATGCAAAAGGAAGTTGTAAACATGACTAAAAATATTAATAAATTATTAAGTAGAAATATTTTTTTTGATAATAAACAAATAATTTGTTTATTATTTTGATATCACTAATTCTTTATTTTAGCATTGGTGCATCAATGCTCCTCTTTGATATTGGAGTATCAACATCAGTACGTCACTTTGGTATTGAGGCACCAATTCTCCACTTTTTCCCTAGAGCAACGACATTTTTGTTGCACTTGGGTCTTGGGGCGCTCCACTTTGGTCTTGGACACCAATTCTTCTTTGTCCTTGGAGTATTGGTACTTTCAAATATATAACACACATGAGGTGTTGCACCTAGGTCTTGAAGAAGTGATGCTCCACTTAGGTCTTAGACACCAATGCTTTTATGTTCATTGAGTATTGGTGCTTTCAAATATATAACACACATGACCAGTGCATATGAAATAATTGTGCAGTGGTTCACCTTATTAGTTTAAGTGCATCGGAAAAAACCTCTAACTTCCAAATATTTTTAGTTATAGTGAACATTTTTTGAAACCTTCATTGTCATTAGAAGAGATTTTTGCAGAGGTGTTTTTGAGAAATGTTCCCAATCTTATAACACTATGATGAGATTTGTTCTCTAGTTGTCAGGTATACAGTCTATTAGAACCATTACGTATTTAGCATCTTTCCTTGGTTGGCCTTTATACAAATGGATGTAAAGACAAAAATGTTGAACATTGATATATATATATAT
>JZKD02S0198651.1:0-13165 GCA_000966675.3 Picea glauca
AAAAAAAATTGAATTATATTTTTTTGTTAAATATTAAAAAATAGTGTTATTTAACTACAATTTTTTTCCATGTATTGAAGTAAAGGTAAACAATGTGTTAAGAATGGTGTTTTCCGCTATATTTTGAAAGTATGGAATAATAAATTAATTAAGAAGACACAATAATATGAAAAATCATAACTTCAAAAAAGTAAATGGTAAAAAATATTTTTAAGATTGAAAGAAGCATAGAAAAATGACTAAAAACACCATTGAATAAAGAAAAAAAAAACTTGAAAAAAATGAAAATAGATGAAAAATAAGCATTTAAAAAAAAATGTGTAAACATTGTGGATTGAAAAATTTAAAATATCGAAAAACCACCTAAAAGTGGGAGAGGGGTGCTACCGGTAGCACCATTTTTAAAAACGGGGTAAAAAATTGGACCCCCCCAAAAATGAGAACTTTGTAGAGTTCTCGTTAAGTTGGTAACTATGTTTATTTCTCAGGACTCAACGGTCTAAATCTCTTCTCGCGTATCGGGATTTCACGTCTTCGCGTTTCGGCTCTTGTCCGATTGATTCTACGCTTTCCAAATCAATGGTTCATGACTCTCCATGATCCAACAGTCGAGATGAATTTCGCGAACTTGGACTTCACAAGTTCTTATCTCGGGAATTCACTCCAACCTTTCCCTAATTGTATGGATCTCTGCCATGTGCCCTTTAGATCTAACGGTCTAGAATTAATTCACACTTTAGACTCTATAGATGGCCCCTTCCCACTCTCATCCTATTGACGAACCACAAATTTCCTCGATCTAGTGGTCCAGATCTCATCGGGACTTTGCGTTTCACAATGTCAGAATTTTATCACTTCCATTCTTCTGTTTCTCCATTTTTCGATTCTCTGATTATTCTTTGCACTTCCAAATGGTTAAGGTACGTGCACCTTACCTGGATCCAATGACTGTTTATCCTTCGCACCCAGATCTAACAACTGAGATTAGTTCTCCTCAATGCTTGTTCCTCATTGTATGGGCTCAGATCTGAAAGTCTAGATTCTTCACAGTGCTTTATCCAACAACCATTGTCACTCCTCCTCCTGTTCTTACACTCTTCCTTCTGATATTTGATCTCTACATATTGTTCTCTCCTCCTCTTGAGATTACTCTTTTAATTATGAGCTTTGATCTCTCTCTACATACTGTTCGCTCCTCCTCCTGATCTTAGGCTTTCGATCTCTGCATAATTTTGATATTTTCTACTAACTGATATACTATTGACATCAATGAAAATCTCATCTAGTAAATCACAATGATAATTCATCATAACAACAAATCATCACATCAATTGTTGACATCAATGAAAATATGTCCAACAATTCCCAACATCTTGTATGTTGTAACAAAGTCAATATTGTTGTCATAGAGTTGGTACCACTCGAAGGTCTCATTCCCACAAGAGTAGATCACCATGGTTAGTTTTGCAGCTACAGGTCAACTAAGGTAGTCAGTAATGCGATTGGTTCTCTATTTATTATATTTAATTTTTAGGTGAAACTACTGCAAGTATGGGGACCACTTCTGATGGTGGTCATTCTATAATTTTCCTTTTGTCGTCATGAACTACAGAGGATTGTGATCCATATGGATGACTATCTCCTTCCCTAGAATCTAATGATTCTATTGGAGACAAGTTTATACAATGGAATACATCTCTTTTTCATAGTTGGGGTACTTACAGATGGAATTCGAGAGTTTCTCACTATGATAGGACACCAGATGACTGTGTTGAGTGAGAACAAAACCAACAACATATTCTGAAAAATCTATTCCAATCTCAAAAGGTTATTGCAGATCGAGTAAGGAGAGCACTAGGGATGAGCATATATGATGTTTTATATCATCAAATTATTTCTATTGTGACCTTTCCCATACAAATTTGTCTTTGCAACCACCCTTGGTAACCAAGATGAGGGGACATGTAATATGAGATAAACCCAACATGAATATGCGATAGAAGTTGGCAAGGCCCGAGAAGCTTTGAAGCTCGGTTACTGTTGTCGAGGCTGGACAATAATGAATGAACTAGATCTTCATTGGATCTACATGAACACCATGATCATATACAATGTATTCAAGGTATTGGGCATTTTTCATGCAAAAGGAGCATTTCTCTAAGTTAGCATATAGATCGTGTTTTAGTGGGGTGTGTAGGACCTATTGAATGTGTTACAATTGTTCTTCTCAACTCTTGTTGAATATGAGGATGCCATCTATATATAAAAACAAAAAATAATTGGTGAAATGACACAATATGTCGTCAATCAACGTCATGAAATTTGTTTGGGAATTCATCAAGACAAAGGGAATGACTAGCCACTCAAAAAGACCTTCTCTAGACTTGAAAGCAATCTTCCATACATTATTCGATTCTATTGTGAGTTGGTGGTAGTTGGAATTCATATTAATATTACTAAAGTAATTTTCTCCCTTGAGTTGGTTGATAAGGTCATCAATTCAGGGAATTGGGTACTAATTATTGACTATGATTGTGTCAAAGATATGTTATCAGTACAAAGTCGTTAGGTCCCATATTTCTTCTACACGATCACGATTGTGATTTAGCAGGGTAAGGATCTTGGTAAAATGTGTCCTTTTTTTAGTAGCTCTTGAATCTAGTTCTTTATTTTCTCTTTTTCTATGAGAGAGAATCAATTTACTGACCCATTAGGTAAAGTTTCTCTAGGGTTCATATAAATTAAATGCTTGACCTAACAATACAAAGGTACCTCTGTAGGTAAGGTGAAGATGTCTCAGTATTCTTCCATGATTTTTTGTACTTTCTCTGTTGCATAGAGAATCCCTATGTGGAGGCCATGGATTTGGCCACAACCTTTTGTTCACCTTGAGAACAAATCATGACGAGGAAAAATTTATGAATTTGGGAGATGACCTTCCTATACTGCTTATATGACCTATGCTATCCTATACAATTTCCACATATATGGTTGGCCTAAAAGAACATCAAAAACTTCAAATGGGGAAACATCACACAATTCCTCATCTTTTAAAGGCTTCATGCATAGGGCAGGTGATATTGTTGGTTGACGTGGATATATCATCCTTGTATAAGCCACTCGATGTTGTATGGATGCAGAAGTGGTGTTGTCGACAACTCCAACCACTTGATGACCTATGTTGAGATTATATTATTTTTTCTTCTTGTATCAACAATGAAATTTAGTAGAGAACCCTTCAACCATATCTATGAGTGACAAAGGCACTCAACTTCCTCCATCTCTTCTTATTCGTTTGGAAGGACCTTTGGGGTAGAAACTATGTCATTGGGTTCTACATTAATGATATGCTTCCCCTTTCCTGGATATAAATTAGAGTCAGATCTTGGATCTTACTCTGAGGCTTTTATCTTGGCCACTAATGACTACTTCGGGTGACATTCATCAGTGTTATTCCATGGGATTTTGTTTAACTCTCACCACTTCATAGTGTCTTTCTTCATATTCTCTATTCCTTCTTTGCTTAAGGCTTAGGATGGTTGTCTTGAGGTTGTCCATCCTTTATTTGTCCTTATTTTGTAGGCTAGGTCAACCTTTTCCATACTTCTATAGTGATGCATTCACAAATCCAAACTCCTACTTATTCCTCTGCTTAAATGTTTTCTCTATTTTGACAGCATATTGATAAGAAAATCATAGTGACAAGATTTCCAAAAACTCCATTTATATTTGGATGTACCTATGTAGACCCCCCATGTTATTTTAGAACCAAATGTCACTCATATTCTTTGATAACCATATTGGTGTGCAAGGTATGGAAGGTATTTGTGAACTCTGACATTGTCTGGTCCCTCTCCTAATGAAATGTGGTCTATCTTGTGTACTATTCATCAAAGTTTCCAACAGGGTAATATTGTTCCTTAACGAAATCCATAAAAGAGTCCTAAGTGGGCTTGGACTCAAACATTCCAGAATCCTCTGTGGAATTTTTCTCAAAGTAAGTCTCCCACCAATTTTTGACATTGGGAATAACCTTAAGGAGCACAAAGGTGATATTTTACCCATCATAGAAATTATGGATACATAAATAACCTTCTAGTAGATTTACCATTTTTCCAAAGCATCTACATCTATCTAACCTTCAAATACAAGAATATAAAAATTAACGTGTACCTTGAAAGGGGTGGTGCCTCCAAAGTGGTCACATGATTAATATGTGTATTATGTTATCAATAATTGTCAAATTATTTGGGGAAAAAAGTTCCATCATCTCATCAATATTTCACGTGAGGGATTCCTAAAGAAATAGTTGAATAGAATCTCCTTCTCTCTCATCTCTCTTTTCTTCTTCCACATGAGTTCGTCGGGGTTGGTGAGGATGGTCCTTTAGAGGCTCAAGTAGTTCAAGTCCCAAGTCCTTATACCTTGACCTCATTGGATACATGCACAAAGAAACAGATAAAGAACATACCACTCTCATACCACTTATTTGTATTTATGAGGGGAAAAAATAAAACACACAAATATGACAAAAACATAGAGATAGAGTACTAATCAATTTCTATTAATGAATGGAATATGAAGAAAATGTAAAAATGAAGAGTGAAATGAACTCTCTATAAAGGTGGTAGCTTATATTTGAGAAAAGATGTGACAGTTAAACACACTCATAAGAACAGAATTATAAAGAAGCTGAAAATTCCTTTTAACAAAGAATCATTGAGAAAACCCTAAACATCCAAAACCCTAACCGTAGAGGATGAAACTCCAAAATTTTTGTGGGCCTTGGATGTGGTTAGTTGATAGGTCAACTTCTCCAGGGAATTACTTTTGCATAGGGTCTCCATATAGGGTGCTCGATATCACATCAGAAAGGTCTAGACGAGGACTACACATTATGAATGACCCATTACATGCCTTTGACTATCTAAGTCCCTTCCAATATAACGTGCATGTGCGACATATCAAACATTCGACAATCAAGTCGACCAATGTCTTAAATCACTATGGAATCTCCAAACCATACGTTAATCATCCTCCTCATCATCAGTGAAAATAATAAATTGGAAAATATATGAAAACAAAGAATTAAAATAAATACTTCCAACACTTTCAACAAAATTATATTTTAAAATTCCTTTTTAATTTAAATATTACACATGATGACTTACAAAAAAACTAACTATATTGTGTTTACAATTAAATCTAATAATCAAAACAACTAATCCAATTGTTGTTGGAGTTACTTCACACACACCTAGGATTTATTTTTCCTAAGGTTATTCCTTGTTTATTAGTCATGATTAGTCATTATCCAGTCTTCTATATTTTAGGGGAGAATATTCCACCTCGAGAATATTCTCTTTCAGTTGACACTTCAGTTTGACCAGTTGAGTTGAGTTTAGATGTTGCATTGGTTTTGTCACCATGAAACATTGGGATCATCACCAACTCACTACTCTTTGTTCAGTCAGTGAATTGAATACTAGTTGACTAGTTAACTCAGCTAGGTGGCAGTTCACTCCCGTAACTACCTGAGAGACTACACTAGGTGGTAGTTTACTCTTGTAACTTTTGATGTGTGTACATATCAATCTAGACCACCACTATGGCTCATTATTTACTCATTTATTCTATATATATTGTAAATTATTCACTCTTTGAGTGTGGAATACAATTAATAAGAATTCTTCCATTCTTTCTATCTTGCTTCTTCTCTCTCAATTTCTCTCTGCAAATGTGTGTAGTATTTTCTAGCTAGATCTATTCTATGGAAGTTCAACACATTTAAATGGTATCAGAGCCGACAGACTGCTAAGACAAATCTACACCAAATCATATTTTGCAGGTACAAAAGAGTGAATACAACAAAAAGATGAATTATTTGCCGGAAATACTTCTCACGCCTCATAACTATTTGGAATGGAAGCCAAAAAATCTTCTTCATCTTATATGCAGAGGCTTGTACCAAATTAATATGGAAATGGAAGTAGAGACTGATTATGTCGATGAGAAACATGACTTTCTCAATAGACAATATATGGCCATAGGAAGTATTGACATGTCTGTTTCTCCCTAACTTTTCCATCAAGTATATGAAGAATCACAAGGATCAAATCCAAATGAATTATGGACCAGATTGGAGGTTATATTTGGGAATAAATAATATTGTGAATATTTCATGTAGGAGGTCGAACAGATAAAGCCAGAAGAGAAGCCATCAGAATATCAAGACTCTTATTAAGAAGAGTCTTCTACAAAAGTATTTGCAGAAATTTTTTCCATTAATTGAAGATGATGTCTAATCCATTTCAGATTTGTTTTTTGAAATTCATGTTGAAGATATATGGCATGCATCTCAAGAGTCACATGCAGACACTTTTTCATGCACCATGCATGCATCTCAGGAGTCAAAAAGGGAGCCTCGCACATCAGACGCCATTCTGATATTTTCTGAGAAACATTTACAGAAAAAAATTGGATGTTTGAACTCCTCTAGGGAAAATATCCATTTTAAAAAAAAAAAAACTTCCAAAATGAAGTCCAAAAATTGAAGTTATGATCGTTTCAAAATCAACAAAATTTCAGCGTTTTCCCAGAAATGGTCGTACAGTTTTCAAAATTTCATCCAAAATTTATTTGGATATTATTCATTACAAGAANTTTATTTTTCCTAAGTTTATTCCTTGTTTATTAGTCATAATTAGTCATTATCCAGTCTCCTATATTTTAGGGGAGAATTTTCCACCTAGAGAATATTCTCTTTCAGTTGACACTTTAGATTGACTAGTTGAGTTGAGTTTAGATGTTGCATTGGTTTTGTCACCATGCAACATTGGGATCATCACCAACTCACTACTCTTTGTTCAGTTAGTTAACTGAAGGCTAGTTGACTAGTTAACTCAGCTAGGTCGCAGTTCACTCCCGTAACTACCTGAGAGACTAGACTAGGTGACAATTTACTCTTGTAACTGTTGGTTTGTGTCCATATCAATTTAGACCACCATTATGGCTCATTAGTTACTCATTTATTCTATATATATTGTAAATTATTCACTCTTTGAGTGTGGAATACGGTTAATGAGAATTCTTACATTCTTTCTATCTGGCTTCTTCTTTTTCAATTTCTCTCTGCAAATGTGTGTAGTATTTTTTAGCTAGATCTATTATGTGTAGGTTCAACACATTTAGAATTGTGTGGTTACAATAAAAAAACAACATAATTGAAGAAGAAAAAGGTTGTGTAGCAGCTTAGTCCTTCAATGATTTAGTTTTGGTTTCTTGTTGCTTGATCCTTCCTCTAATGATTTATTCAAAAGTTCACTCGGTGGCTCTAAACCTTAAGGTCTATGCCAAATTATTAGATGTGCACTCTTTTATGCTTTTTAAAACATTATAAACAAAATATTTGGTTGTCAAGGAGTGGAGTTTTTGTGCAATTAGTAAATTGAAATTGAAGGATAGTCATGTTTCCTAGTGTTGTCTTGTTTGCGAAAAATCCATTGATTTTCGTGGCTTCAACACAAGTGATAAGTTGTGATACAAAACATCTTTGTGCTAATATTATTTTTTTGTTTATTTTCCATGAATTATAACTTATTCAATCCTAAAATATCTAAACTACAAGTAGAGTTCTTTGGAAATGCAAATGTTGTGCAAATTTTGAATAGCTATAGAGGAATCCCTAATGCAGAAGCCTCTGTTATTCCCCTAGCCTTGAGTTACATGGGTCCTTGATAAACTACCAATGATTCTACCTCATCGTTTGAGGTAATACAAAGTTCCCATGCAAAACTAAATCCTTGATTTCCATTGGGATATAGATAGGTCCCCTTCGTACCCATTGCCCTTATACATATTATATATTTTTAGAATAACACTAGCCATCTCACTCCATGGAATTGTGAATTCTACTATCACATTGGTAAAACTACTAAAAATTAAGCGAGATGTATTAGGTCATTAAATAACATTAATAAAATAAGAGGAAAATGGCATTTGGTATAAATAAAGTAAATGTATATACTTACCTATAATGTATTAGGTCATTAAGTAACATTAATAAAATAAGGGGAAAAAATAGCATTTGGTATATAATCTTAAATAAAGTAAATTTATGTACTTACCTATAAATTCAAAAGCAACACATTTCCAACAATAATCATGCAAAATTTATGACCCAATATACATATAAAGGATGATAAATATTTAAAGTTCAATTAAGTTCTTAACAACTTGATCAATAACTCAAGATGCAGCGAGAAGGCATGACTTATGAAACCAGTTGCAGTTGTGAATATAGGATTGAGGGAACTAAGCATCGTCAAGGGCCTGACAATAATATAATTTACCTATAAATTCTTAGACATTCGACCAGTTGAAATCCTCATGAAGTTTAGGATAAAATTTCTTCATATATCATCGATTTGATATTTCAAGAGCATAAATGAATGTTCTTATACTTTTAATAATTCAAGAGCCCCATTCAAATTAGTTTTTTTGGTTGTCAAGCATTCATTCCACATAAGTGATCTATAGAACAAGTGATGCTCTGAATCTAACAGCTCTAGCGCAGACCTTATGACAGTTATAGAAGGGGGGGGGGGCATAGATACGCAATCCTATGAACAACATTTTAATTTTAGCATCTTGAACTTTTGGATTTGAAATTTATGTTTGTAGTTCAATTGGAAAAATATAAACGCACCTTACAATACTTTTATGAACCAAAGATTGATGTTAATTAATTTAAATATGAATTGTATTTGTTAAGAACACAATTAATAGAAGGTAATTATTTAATAAAATATGACCCACTTGTCATATCTTTCATTTCATGGATACCGCCTGGAGGAAGACACAAAGGCCCAACCATTCAGCCAATTTAAAAAAAAAATGATATTGTTGGAAAGAGTGAAATTTACGGCTCTGGCATCGTGTTGTTGGACACAATTAGACAAAAGAAACATATTCCAGGTTAAGTGATTTGTTGAAGAAAATATGGGAGGGAATAATAAAGAGTGTAAAAATAAAACTGAGGTATGAGTACATGAGATGAAATATTGATGTTCAAATTATAGGTCCTCCCCATTGTAACCACTTCCACAATGAATTGTTGTTCACTATGTTTTGATTCATCCAAAATCTTGATAGCTATTGGAGGTCCACCCTGAAGCTTATGAAACCTCATTTTCTGATCCATATGGATATCGGTGGCCACCCACCTTTTCTAACTGGCTCAAAACAGTTTTCTGACAATTTTGACAATTTACTATTTTTAGTAGTTTTAACTTTTGAGGCCATTTTGAGGGCCTAAATGAAGGTTTTTGGGGATATATATCCTCAATTATAATTGAAGGAATGATTGAGCCCCAAAAATGAATCTCCTTGATGATACCTTTCCAACAGGATATCACACCACTAAAACATAGATCGTATGCAAAAGTTACAACCTCGAGAAGTTGATGTACTAACTTACCCAAATGGGGCCCACATGACTTTTGGCGCTTCATCTCCAAGGGTTAGGTTTTTGGATGTATAGGGTTTTTGGCATTCTTGTTTATTGTAAAAATGTCTTCAAAGCCTCATTTTAATTCTTCTTCTTGTGAATGCGTGCAACCATCACATCTATTCTCAGAGATAAGCTACCACCATTCCAGCAAGTTTGTTTCCACTGCATTTTATAGTTTCAGCTTATTTCGTTATTGAATAGAAAACTATTTTTATTGTATATCTGTTATTTTGCGTTAAGAACCTGTTAATAATTTATGTTAATTTCATTCTTCTCATAAAATATGGATTAGTGGTATCAGAGTGGTCTGCTTCTTGTCGTGTTAATGCATGTCCCCAACGAGGTAAGAGTACAAAGATTTAGGTCTCGAGCTTGTTTCTCTTGAGGACAGAAGCTCTTTCACACCCAAGTGACCTCTCATGGAAGGAGAAAATAAATATGATGCGAGAGGAGATCCTTTCAAACTATTGATTGAGGAATCCCTAATGCAACAAAGGAACGAGATGATGAATAGTTTCACACAAATCCTTCGGTGGCTACCAACATGCGACACATGTTCTTTGAAAGGAGGCGCCGCCCCCTTCAAGGTAAAAATAAACTTAGATATTCCTATATTTTAAGGTTAGAGATGCAGATGCTGTAGAAAAGTGGTTGAATATACTAGGAACAATACTACCCTGTCGGAAGTTATGATCACCTGTATACCAAATGGACCACACTGTGGCAAGAAAGAGACCAAGCAGTTTCAAATTTCACAAATATCTTCCATACCTTGTGCACCAAGTTGGGTATCAAATATTCAGAGAAACATATGGTGCTCAAGTATTGTGGTGCTCTTCATAGATACATCCATACCGAAATTTAATTTATGGACATCTCATCCTTGGGCGCAGCCTACTGATATGTCGTCAAAATTGAGTAGAAGCTCAAACAAAAGACGTGACAATTTGGGCCCGGGAACCCCGCACAAAAAAATCTAGGAAAGGGTGGCCCCAACCCATAGAACAAAGGAAAAATAAAAGATGAATAGTATCAGGACAACCAGTCCAAGCCACAAGCAAAGAAGGACACCAGAAAGACAAAGAAAGATACGGGGAAGTGGTGCGACTTCCATAAGAGCCCTTGGAATAACACTGTTGATTGTCCCTCTAAGAATTCATTGGTGGCCGAAGTGAAAGCCTCTGAATTAGATGTGGATTCTGACTCTGAGCCAGAACCAAAAAGGGGAAGATGGATCATTGATGCGGAACCCAGTGCCACCATTGCTACCACCAAGCTCTAGCCTAGTAAACCAGACGAGCCATAAGAAGGATATCACCTCTTCCATTCATAGATGTGGGTAAAAGGCACCCCACTACACTTCATCATTGATAGTGGTAGCTAGAAGAACCTCATCTCAAGAGAGGTTGTCAAGCGATTGGCCCTGCCAGCAATGTCGCACCCACAACCCTACACCATTGGATGGCTCTGCCAATGAAGTGATCTCTGCATCAACCAATAGTGTCAATTGTCATACAACATCAATCCCTTCAAAGATGAGGTATTGTGTGATGTTTCTCCTCTCAAATTTTGTGATGTGATTTTGGGCCAACCTTATTTATGGAAATTTCATGTTGTATATGAGTCTAGGCCTCATAGTGTTATTATTACTTTGAACAATAAATTGTACATGATACCCGAGGCAGTCCCACCTAGTGTTATTTCCTTGATCTATGTTAAGAAATGCAAGAAGGTCATCTCTCAGATGGGGAAGTTTTTCTTCTTTGTGATTCACTCTCAGAATAAGCGAAATATCATAGCCACATCCAGGGTCTCTACGATCGACCTCTCCACATAGTAGAATCAAGCAGATAAGGTCATGGAAGAATACTCGGATATCTTTTCCTCACCTAGAGGGGTACCTCCGCACTTCCAGGTCAAGCACTCCACCGATCTAACCCTCAATGCACTGTTCCCCAATGGACTAGTCTATCATCGTTATTTTTTATAGAATGAGGAGATAAAGCGATAGATCCAAGAACTGAACTACTCCACAAGAGGCACATCCATCCAATTTCATCACCTTGTGGGGGCCCAATCGTGTTGGTGCATAAGAAATATAGAACTTGGCAACTCTGTATTGATTACCGGGCACTGAATAAAATCATAGTAAGAAACCAGTACCCGATTCCTCATATCGACAACCTCCTTCATCAACTCATGGGGACCAAATACTTCAGTAAGATTGATCTGAATTCTAGCTACCACCAGGTCCCGATAGAATAGAAAGATGTATGGAAAACCCCCTTCAAGTCAAAGGAAGGAATTTTTGAATGGTTGGTCATGCCCTTTGGTTTGACAAATGCTCCAGCCACTTTCATGAGGATGATGGATGATATCCTGCAACCATTCACCAATACTTTTGTAGTGGTGTATCTGGATGACATTCTAACTTATAACAAGACTTGGGTCAAACACTTGCAGCATATTCAACAAGTTTTGCACACTCTGCGGCAGCACAAGCTATATGCCAATGTGGAAAAATGCTCCTTCGGCATGGACAGGGTCCATTACTTGGACTACATCATTGATTATCATGGCGTACATGTGGATCCATATAAGATCCAAATCATCCATGATTGGCCAACCCCAACAACACTCACTGAGCTTCGAAGCTTCTTGGGCCTTACCAATTTATATTGTAGGTTCGTGTTGGGATTCTCCCATATTGCATGGGCCCTCAGCCAAATAAACAGGGGTGGTGGTAAGATAAAATTTGTGTGGGGCTAGTCCCGAAAACAAGCGTTCGATGATTTGAAGCAACACTTGGGCTCAGCCCCAGTACTTTCACTACCAGACCTGCAACATACCTTTGAGGTCGAGACATATTCTTTAGACTATGTTGTGGGCATTGTTCTCACTCAGCACAAACACCTCGTGGCCTATCATAGTGAGACACTGTCAGATAATGTCCGTAAGTACCCTAATTACGACAAAGAAATGTACTCCATTGTGAAATACTATTTCCAGTGGAGACATTACATTCTTGGGAAGGAGATAGCCATCCACGTTGATCATAAGCCACTGTAGTTCATGCAGACAGGGGGAAAATTACAGAATGACCGCCATAAAAAGTGGTCCACATACTTGCAGCAATTCCACCTCAACATCAAGTATAAAACAGGAATCACCAATCGTGTCATTGATTTCCTCAACAAAACTCTAGTTGTAGCACTCACCATGGTGCTAAAATATTATGACCATGAGACATCTAGATGGCCCCAACTCAATGATATAGACCCTGACTTTGCCACCACCTACCAAATGTTGGGTGCAAATGCAGTTGTTGATAATTTCCATATTTAGGATGGGTTTTTGTGTCATATGGGCCATATATGTGTTCCATCAAGTTAATGAGTGAAGCTAATCTGGGAATCCCACTACACTCAGGTGGCAGGACACTTCAGCATCGAAAAGACAATGGTGATGCTATAGAAACATTTCTACTGGCCGAAACTTCGACAAAAGATCAACAAGTATATCAGGTCATGGAATGCTTGCACTATTTCCAAACTGACCATTAAGAAACAGGGCCTGTACACCCCTCTTCCTACTCCTTATAAGCCATGGGAATCCATCTCAATGGAGTACATGTCGGGCCTCCCATCCACCAAG
>JZKD02S0198695.1:0-22389 GCA_000966675.3 Picea glauca
AGGTTGCCCCCTCGAAGAGGCTTATTATCTGAAATTATCTTTTTTTCAAGGCGTTGAGTACTTTTCTTGAGGTTTTTCTATGCTATATTGATGTTTGGTTCTTAACATGGAATTCCCTCATTAAATAGGATTTGGAGGCTTAACCACCATGGGGAAGATCACTCACTAGATCCACTAAATTGGGATCTCCAAGATTTTTAGGGAGAAAATATCTATTCATTTAGGTTTTTGTGGTGAGATATTTGTTCAGAATTTGTCGGAAGAACCACAGTGCTATTGATAGCTTGTCATCGACATTTCGGATCCACAACAGGATCCATCTTCAGGACAAAAAATCCTGAAGATGGATTTTATGGAGAAAATACCTCTCGGGGATTTTAAGGAGTAAATATCTCTCAAGATCCATCAAATTGGGATATTGGTTTGAGAAATTTCTCAACCATCCATGAGATTCTCAACTTATCCTTGAGATTAGGAAACTAAATGTGAGGTGGATTCTCACACTAAATTAATTTCTTTTTTTATGAATAATAATGAATAATTCATGTGCACATAGTATTCTGACCTTCATATGCTATATTTCTCCTCCACGTTGACTAGGGATTGTGACAAATGTTTTTTCATGGTGTTAAGGTGTTGTGACACTTAGTAAAGTGCATGTGACACTTAGTAGGGTGCATACGGAACTTGACAAAGTGCATGTGACACTTAGTAAGGTGCATATGACACTTGCGACACTTAGGTGTAAATAGGTGTGACACTTAAGTGTGGCATTTTGGTGTGTAATAGATGCCCCCTAAAGTGTGAGGTCAGAAGAGAAACTGATGGCTGAAACACTTTAAAAATTCTTCAATGCTAGGGTGTTGGAGTAGGATAACCTTGCATAAGTTGTAAACAACCATCAAATAGTATAAATATATGTTTCATTCCCGAGGAAAGCATACCTATGTTGGGAATACGAGTTGACTCAAAGCATGGTCGTCGACCAATACACTTCAGATCCATGAGAATACTGACTAAGGATATGGCCACCAGAGATATAATGTGGATCCATACCTCCATGACATGAACTAATTGCAACCATGGAAAATACACAATGGAGCTACGAGATGACAAAACATAGCCACAAATCAATACAATGTGGATCTATGTGACAGTATATGTATCAGTAAGATCATCAGCATGGAGATTGTACTGGAATCGTTTACATGTTCAAATGATCACCATCGTATCCTAGGAAAAGAACATAACAGAGTGAGTGCCCAACCCAGGGTCTTCGTCTCGATCCCGAAACAATATGATTCTAGACATGCGAATATATGACTTGATGCCGAACGTGGTAGAAATGACTTGATTGTTGGTCACTGAGGTATACTGTTAACAAGTGCAAGGGAGATCACCAATGATGACAATGATTCCCAAGGTACCTTGAGTACATTCCAGCAAATGTGAATAAATGAATTGAAGTTGAACATTCGTGGAATCATTTTATCATAGGTCAATGGTGTAACTTACTAATCGGAAACGAGGAGGCCTACCATTAAGGCATGCGGGTTCCAAGGTACTAATTTGTTTCTAAGTCTAATTCCTGGATGATGTGTTGAAGTTGATAGGAAAAGACTCATAAGAGGTGTTACACATGAATTATTTCGTAACAGGAGGGGCATGATGTATCCCCCATCCTTGACATGAAAATGACACAGGAAAGTGATGTGATATGGTGGATTAAATGAGTATGGACTGGCACAAGAATGGAAATTGGTAATACTATAAATGGTTGGTTTTGTAATAAAACTTCCCTTGAACATTTTGAGGCACGACAAATGACTTGGAAGCATTGACTCAAAGAGTACCAAGAACATAATGTGACGATAATAAGAGAACTCTTCAACTGGCACGAAAAAGTATAATGACACATGGAATTAGTATGAATCAAAGACGAGCAGATTACCCAACCATAAGACGAGACACAAACAAGTGTCATGTTCAAGGGCGACAACAATAGCTGCCATAATGGACTCCAAAAAAATTGACCCACTTCTTTCAATTTTCCCCTCAACATGATTGGTGAGTACCTCTTTTTTTTTAACGAGCTTGAGGAGGATAAGAGTTGCTTGATATAACTCATCTTCGATGAGTCACTCGACATATGTTTAATGAACCTAAAGAAGAAGGGGTTCGGTCTTGTATGGGTCCTGGAGATTGGACTCACATAGGTCCTTCAATGCATAATTTTGCTAGCCTAAAGAAGGTAAACTTGGTAATTTTTCACTTTTAGAGAGTCTGAAAAGAACTTAAAGATGACTTCATGTGTGAATTTTTCATAAATTTAGTCTCCCAAACCCGAAAAAAGTGTAAAAGAATACAAGGAAAAACTCTTCTATTCATGCTTGACTAGAGTATTCCTTTTTTGTAATTAGTCTTGCGAGGTCGAAAAAGAGATAAACCGCCACTCGAAAGACACCCTTTTAAACCTTTTAACGAGTGTGAAAGGAAACAAGCTCACTCGACAATCTTTTCATGTAGTCTGAAAAGAGATTAAAGGAGACTCTAAAGAGTTCCTTTTTCATGTAGATTTTACGAGTCTGAAAAAGAGATAAAAGTACACTCGGTAACCTATTCTCATGTATTAACGAGCATGAGAAGAAACAAAGACTAAGCTCGGTAACCTATTCTCATGTATTTACGAGAACGAGAAAGAACAAAGACTAAGATTGTTCTAGAAAATACTAGTACGTTACGATGGGAACAACTCCCAAGAGAGGATCACTCCTAGCAGTGTGTCTTTCTAGAGGTATACTACAAAATGGAAGCAATGTGATGCGAGGAGCTAGTGTGAAGAATAATTTCAATGGCTATAAGAAAGAGAGACAAAAAATATCATAAAGCATTAGAAATCTATAAGCAAGTGAGGTGACAAATAACAGTGAAGCAGTACCAAGCACAACTATTAAGCAGACAATCTACTTCAATTTTTAACGATCTTGAAACAAAGAAAGAACTATGCACGTTCTTCCCAACATAATGTCCAAAGGTTTCAAGGGAGGATACCCATGGGTGGTTGGTACTTTGCCCCCAACTTGAGAAGCTAGTGGCTCAACTCCAACATGATGTCCAGAGGCTACGGACATGCCCCCCAAGCTTCGTTTCATTCACCGACTCTTCTCCTATTACCAGTTTATATATCGGAATTGAATCTTGGTTACTAATAGGAAAATGTTCACCATAGAGGGAGGAAGAAAGAGGATCAACTGACCCAGGTGGATGAAATGAAGGTTCAGGTATGAGTTCTACTGAAAGACTTGACTCAAAGGGAGAGGCATTTGTTTCATTTTTTAACGAGCTTGACACAGGAAAAGAACTATGCTCATAACCTATGGGTTTGATTCCCATACCTCTGTCTCATTTTTTAATGAGCTTAAAACAGAAACGTGAACTTTGCTCGACCCTGGTTTCATTTTTTAATGAGCTTGGAACCTAAAATAAAACTATGTTCATTACCTCTTCTTGATCGTGGCTTCCAAGAGGACAATGCTCTAGAAGGAATACATGTCAAGGGGCATACCTCAATCATGGATTCTAAGAGATATTCATTGAATGGAAGAACAACGCTATGGAAGGAATACATTTTGAGGGCCACAATAGGGGTAAGGAGATCAAGCTCTAATATCCCTATTGAAGAGATCACCATGTCAACTACTAGATCTAAGTCAAAAGAAGCCTCATCCAGAGATAAACGTGTTATCGCTCCAAGAGTCACCCCCAGACTGCAAATGGGAGTAAGCCTGGTAACATTGAATTTGTTTCAAGTGGGTTTAACATTGGGATTCGGGACAAGACTACAAATAAAGGAAAAGATAACAGAGGTCATTATAGATCAATTCGGGACCGTTGGGCTATGGAGTCATAAGTATCGTGCATAATGAAGGCATTTAAACTGACTATCAAACAAAGGATTTATGTGGTGATGAGGAGAAGGAAGATAGAAAGTGTTTGAGTGATAAACGATGAAACATGGGCAAGATGAAAACAGATCCTCTACCACCTCAGGAATCCATAGATCATAGATGCTACATCCAGACAAGATGAAAACATAAAGTGTCTGAGAGATAAACGATGAAAGATGGGCAAGATGACAACAGATCCTCTATCACCTCAAAAATGTATAGATCAAAAATGTTACATCCAGACAAGAAGAACACAACAAGTGTTTAAGTGATAAACGATGAAAGATGGGAAAGATGAAAGTATATCCTCTACCGCCTCAGGAATCCATAGATCATAGATCATAGATACCACATCCAAACAAGAAGAAACAGAACAACGTGTAAACTAAGAAGACAGTCTAATAAAACAACTCAAAGGAATATTTTATAATATTTACAATCCATGCCCCTTAGGCTTACAAATTATAAAATATAGTTCCCTGCTCCTAAATCTCTCTCGGTTCTCCAGCCTCTGAACCCCCCATAAAAATATTAAACTGATCTATTTATAATCAGATCAGTTCACAACTGCCAGGAGTGTGACCTGGCCATCTCATTCAAAGTTTGTGTCTATGCATCCTTCTATTAGACTGTGTGTGTGTTCTCCTTCAAGACGCAAGCTCAGATCAGTATGGGTCTGCAAGAAGAAATCGTCCCTCATACTACCTTGGGTTGACAGTTATGTCTCCTCGGCCAGAGCTTTCATGCCTTCTATTTATGGACTGAGTCGAGGCATCAACTACCAGTCCTTTTTCATTAATTGAATCCTCCTCAGGATCGGAGCATGGCCTAATGCCTAGGGGGCGGCCACATGATACTTTTGGATTTGATGTTATATAAGCACGTGATTGTGGGGTCGTCAAAGGTGGTTTGGATCCACACCACATTTGAGCCCGTAATTCACCACCTTCCGCCACATAGATTTTATGTTATACCATGGTTTCAATTGCAGGACCACCCAAGAATTTTATCGTTTGAGCATGTTGTATCCCCACAATGAAGCATGGTCGTTGATCTTATCGCAATCCATAATTTGGGAAAGCCCTGTTTTTGCTGCCATGCACTGCTCTCGGATGGACCCTGCTTCCTTCTGCAAAGATCAACGACTCTTAATTACTTCGGGAGATTTTCTTCTGCTTGTTCATACAATCCTTTGAAGTGCTAGATCTACCTCCTCATGTCCTATTGTTTTTGACGACCGATATTTACTTCGGGACTTTTAGGACTTCGAGGCTTCCAGTGATACTGCTACCAAGATCAACGATCCTTGTTGATTTGAGACCAATGGTACACAACTACTTCGGGAGTTCGGGCGTCGGGTGATATTCCTTTATTGCTTGCTTACGCAATCTTCTAAAGTGTCAAATTCCCAAAGTGAGAGATCTATCGATGTGTGTCCTCAGCCTTCAATGGATCAGATTTACTTCGGGACTTCGAGACTTCTATCTAGTCGCTAATCCTAATGAAATTTTGACATGTCGAATACATGCAAGCCGCCGATCTGAACTGCTCCTGGGATCTTCGCCATTAAAAATTGAACCCGATCGCTGCTTGTATTTTAGCCCAAAATAGATTGTTATGAATGTTGCACTTGTGCTTATGGTTGTTTCTTGTGCAAGAAAAATATTTGGACAACTTGTTGCGACTTTTGACAACTTCATGTGATAACATTGGCTCCACAGGGGATGGCATGCTCCCTGTGAGATGCCAAGAACGCACAGTTCCAGTGCCTTAGCTATTGGGTTGTGGAGTCGAGCTCAAACACATTTTGATTAATACAACAGGCTGATATGTACACTACTCTACTTACAAAAAGAAAACAAACACATGTGCTCCAAAAGGAGCTTATTTATGTACAATCCTAGACTAACTATTTTTTTACAATGTGCTAGGTGAAAGCAAACTTCCACCATATCCACCCAGACTGTTTGGTAATATAATTCCTCCTTTCATTGCAAATTATCCACAAAAGGTAAGGGAAGTATGATAGGAGAATGAAAATATGTTTTGGAACACTGACAAAACCTCCAAGTGATGATAAGATGATTAATTTTGCAGGCTCCAATGCTTTTGGAAAACTCAACTCCATATATAACCCCACAGGGTCATAAAATCTATAATAAGGCACGTTAAACTGGTAAGAAATTATCTCCTTTATTGCATCATTGCCTACATGTCGTTTGATGTTCTCAGCATGTACAGGTGGGTAAAGGATTGATGTAGGTTGGCTAATCCCAGGTGATATTTGCTCATTTACCAATGTTGGACATGAGAAAAGTTGCACATTTAGCCCTTCATTTTATCCTTCATGGCCCTCCCAATGATCAGGTTCATAATTATCATACACAGGAACCATGCTACAAGGTTCCAAAGGAGCCATGAAAAAGCTTTTCTCTTCATCATCTTCACTGGGATATTCATCAAAGAGTGGTTTTTTTTTGTCAGTATTTGAAACAACTTCTTCATCATAAGTAGGGCTGCCAAAAACATCTTCTTCAAGGACAGGAATATCCTCTGCATTTTCTCTATAAGAGCAACAAAGAACATCTACCTTCAATTCTGAAAAGCTAGGAAAAAACAGAGAGAAGTCTTCCCTAGTTCTTTTAACTAACTTATCATCTATCTCAGCTTCACAGTCGGGAAAAATATCTATTACAGAATACACTTTCTCTTCGTCATCAGAATATTCAAAAGAGAGATGTTGATCTTCAAGAACATTTAAAACAACAGATACATCTGATATGATGCAAGACGTTTCTATGATATTTCTATCATAATGAATACCATTCAACACCTCATGATCTCCATGGTAAATGTTTTCTTCTACAATAAGTGCTTCATCATAAATCGTGCTTTCATGACTAGTAGAATCTTTATGGAGCAAAGAAAACTCATTACAAAATCCCTCTAAAAGACATTCAACTGGAAAATATTCTTTACAAAAGGAATTGAAAGTTGCATGGAAGTCTATCAAAGAGATGATACTTGCAACTGGGAGAGATCTACACCAATCGTGAGCAATCCCCTCTAATGAATACCTGAAAATATTTATCTAAACATCTTCATGCACAATACGAAGTTGATGAATAAAATCATGAAAATCCATAAAGTGTTCAGCTGGTTCCTCCCACTCTTCTCCTTGAAATTTAGGAAGGCTACTTTCCCATTCATCTCTACTAGGCACTAGATTAGGGAAACCAACTATCTTTGAAAAATTGCAGAAAGCATACCTCTGAGCTAAAATCTTGTCCATTTCAAACCAGTGGAGTCGCCAATATATTTCCTAACAATGGAGTCGCCATGGTGAAAGATGAGTAGTCAGAATAATGTTTCCAACTTCATTTCACCATCTAAAATTGGATATTTTCGTTGTCATTCTCCAGGGGAAGACATCTTCACTTTTGTCTTCGGCAATGGCACCATGAATGTTATCACTCCAAGAGTCACCCCCAGAATTAAAATGGGAGTAAGCCTGGTAACATTGAATTTGTTTCAAGTGGGTTTAACGTCGGTATTTAGGACAATACTACAAATAAAGGAAAAGATAACAGAGGTCACTGCAAATCAGTCTGGGACCATTGGGCTATGGAATCATAAGTATCTTGCATGATGAAGGCATTTAAACCGCCTAACAGACAAAGTATTTATGTGGTGATGAGGAGAAGGAAGACAGAAAGTGTATGGGTGATAAACGATGAAACATGGGCAAGATGATAGCATATCCTCTACCGCCTCAGGAATCCATAGATCATAGAGTCTACAGCCAGACAAGAAGAAAACATAAAGTGTATGAGAGATAAATGATGAAAGATGGGCAAGATGACAATAGATCCTCTACCGCCTCAGGAATCCATAGATCAAATATGCTACATCCACACAAGAAGAAAACAACAAGTGTCTGAGTGATAAACGATGAAAGATGGGGAAGATGACAGCAGATCCTCTACCACCTCAGGGATCCATAGATCATAGATACCACATCCAGACAAAAATAAACAGAACAACATGTAAACTAAGAAGACAGTCTAATAAAATAACTAAAAGGAATCTTCAATATAATATTTATAATCCATGCCCCTCAAGCTTACAAACTATAAAATACAGTGCCCTGCTCCTAAAGTTTTATAGTCTCTCTAGCCTCTGAACCCCCCATCAAAATCTTAAACTGGTCTATTTATAATCAGATCAGTTCACAACTTCCAGGAGTGTGACCTGGCCATCTCATTCAAAGATTTTGTTTGAGTATCCTTCTATCAGAATGTGTGTGTTCTCATGCAAGACATGAGCTCAGATCAGTATGGGTTTGCAAGAAGAAACTGTCCCTCATAGTACCTCAGGTTGACAGTTCTGTCTCCTCGACCAGAGCTTTCACACCTTCTATTTATGGACTGAGATGAGGATTCAACTACCAGTCCTTTTCCATTAACTGAATCCTCCTCGGGATCGGAGTGCGGCCTAACGCTTAGGGGGTGGCCACATGCTACTGTCATATTTGACGTTAGATAAGCACGTGCTTGCGAGGCCGTCAAGGAGGTTTGGATCCACACCGCTTTTGAGCCCGCAATTCACCACCTTCTGCCACGTAGCTCTTTTGATATACCATGGTTTCAATTGCGAGACCACTCAAGAATTTTATCATTCGAGCATGTTGTGTCCCCATAATGAAGCATGGCCATCGATCTTGTCATAATCCGCGATTTGGGAAAGCCCTGCTTTTGTTGCCACGCACCACTCTCGGATGGACCATGCTTCCTGCTGCAAATATCAATGGCTCTTAATTACTTCGGGAGATTTTCTTCTACTTGTTCACGCAATCCTATGAAGTGTGAGATCTGCCTCCACGCGTCCTCTTGTTTTGGATGACCAAGATTTACTTCGAGATTTTTAGGACTTCAGGGCTTCTGGTGATACTGCTACCAAGATCAACGATCCTTGTTTATTTGAGACCAACGGTCCACAACTACTTCAGTATTTTGGGCTTTGGGCCTTCAGGTGATATTCCTTTCTTGCTTGCTTGCACAATCCTCTGAAGTGTCGAATTCTCGAAGTGAGAGATCTGTTGACGTGTGTCCTCAGCCTTCAATGGTGCAGATTTACTTCGGTACTTTGGGACTTCTGTCTAGTCGCTAATCCTAGCGCAATTTTGACATGTCGAATACACGCAAGTCGCTGATATGAACTGCTCCTGGGATCTCCATCGTTGAAAATTGAACCCGACCACTGCTTGTATTTCAACCCAAAATAGTCTTTTCTGAATGGTGCGCTTGTGCTTATGGTTGTTTCTTGTGCAAGAAAAAGATTTGGACAACTTGTTGTGACCCTTGACAACTTCATTTGATAACAGAACGCATGGGACATGCTACCACATAATTAACATCTGGCAGGGGCGATACCCCTTGCACATAAGGACAATTTAGAGAACGAGGGTGGTTGGTAGTCAAATGAGGATCAAAAAACGAAATTTGATCGATATTCACAATTTTTACATTATGAGGGAAAGATATCATTGGAAAGAGAGTGGACATGATAGCTTTCAAGGCATAGACATAACCTCTCTCGAGAAGCAAAGTAAAATCCAAAGGGTTGTGAACTACCATAAAATTAATATAGACGGTTTTCCCTCCTAAAGGAACGGGTAATTGAGGAAGGATCCCTAAAGGTTGAGTGATTCGTTTGTTAAAATCTAACAAACTCTGAGTGACTGACACAAGTTGAGGAAAACCCAAAACTTTCCAAGTAGTTGAGGATATAATACTAACATAAGCACCTTCGTCTATGATATTTTGTGGGAAGGAAGACGAAGTTTGGTTAGCCCATTCCAATCGAAACAAATGGCCTCATTACTTGGAGGGGGTTCAACAGTAGGAGGAGAAGTTCCCCCTTGTATGGTAGAATCGGTATTAACAAGAAAAATATGAATGGTATCGACTTCACTCTCTAACATGAGAGTGGGATCGACCAATGATTGGATCAGATCGATCACTTGGTGGGTGTCACTCTCTAAGGGAGAGAGAAACATCGACCAATGATGGACTCGGGTCAACCACTTGGATTTCACCCTTCATGAGAAGAGTGGGATTGATCGACGAGGGAACCGGATCGACCACTTTAGCTTCACTCTTCAAGGGAAGAGTGGGATCAACCAATGATGGAATCAAATCGATCACTTTAGTAACCAATGGTGGGTCGGGAGAGAGATTACGATAAGCAGTTGGAAGTTGTGCCTGGGAAACAATTATTTCTTCCAACAATTTTGAGTCTTCATCCATACGAGGGAAAAGGTGATTTTGATGACTTTCGTTGCATAACCTACAAGTAAATTTGACTCTACTTTTCTTCTCCCAAACCTTACTTTCACTAGTTGACGGGTTGTCACTAGCATGACCTGCAAAGGTTGATGACACAATTTGTTTGGAACTCATGGATCACGTCTAAAACCTTAGGAATACCAAGGAAATCCTTAAGAAGGTGGTCAACCTTACAAAGCTTACAAAGGAATTTGGGTTTTTGAGTTGTCTTGATAGGCTTGTGAACCTCATCAATATTCCCAGCCTTATTGACAGTAATGGGTTGAATGCTTCCAACATGCTCTGTAGTGGTTGGAATTTTGGTACCTTGCTTATTTTTCTTCTTCTTAATCTTCATTTTCTTCTTCTTCTTATCCACATGGTTACTAGCTTCGGAGATTTCACTAGGCGAAGTAGAAAAAAGGAAAGAAGACGCAACTAGAGAAGAAGGTGAAGGGTCAATATGAGGTACTTGTTCTTGGGGTGAGTTGCTTGCATTCGAAGCATTGGTTGCAGTCGATATTACTAGAGTCATATTACACCTTATTGCAATTTCCCACATTGCGAAACTGTCGGTTACCCTCCAAGGAGCCCGAGTGAGTTTGACCAATGTCAGTTCCAAGTATATAAAATACTTTCCCTTTTGTCGTCACCTTGTGTATGAGCCCTAAATATTATGGCCACTAAGGTTACCACTTACAACAACAGAGCCTGGGGAAACATTCAACAGTCGGGTATACATGCAAGGGAAGGGTCGAAACCCAAAATCCCCTTGAGAGGTGCCTTTGACTGAGGTGTGAACCTACCAAGTGATCCCCAAGTGTCTAACAACATCATTTCTAATACATGCAGACCACTCCACCAAGACCAACGAAGCAAGGTTAGTTACTCTATTGGCCCTAATGTGACCTCATGATTGACCCTCATGTGAGAAGGGCTACCCGGGATAGTGATGTGGAAAATGGATTTCTCTCCCTAACTCTAGATTCTATGTTTTTTTTATAGCTTTAGAGAGTTATCTTCACCACCTAGTCCAAATCCCTACAACTAATCGAATGTAGGTTTGTAGAGCCCTAGAAAGAAAAATATCTAGATGGATTTTAATTAGCGCCTTAATTTTATGGTTGTTTGTTTACTCAGGGGCATGGAGGTGCAACTGATGATATTGTGACCTGACTCTTAAAACAATGCAAAAATTTCAATTTTGATGAAAGCTAACTATGGAAAAGATAAGAGTCTTTTTTCCATTCCCAAATGCATAAACCCAATGCAATCTACCAAATCCAAACTACAAATATGCATCACCCAAAAACTAGAATGTGAAATGTTTTTTGTTTGATCCAATGCAATGAGATATGAAAAAAACTTTAATGCTTCACTACTTTCAAATGGAATGAAAGGAATCAATGTTTCACACCAAGAGACACGAAGGAAGAAAGAAGATCAAACAAAAATGCACTCAAAAAGGTCGACAAGTACCCAAAGAATACAAATGTCAAAATGCTTCCAACATAAGTTCAAACAAGAACATAAATGATGTAAAAGAAAAAGAAAACAATCACTCTTGGCAATCCTAGAAAAACAAGAAGGAAGAATCAATATTCAAGGTTGGGTTGTGGTAAACAAGAGAGTCCTAATCATTGAAAAAGAAAGATGTTTCAATGAATACAAAAAGAGCACAATACCAAACAACCTTTGCAAACTCTAGTTGATGAAAACTTCCAAACAATCAAGCAATATGACAACTTTGCGAGACAAAGATCAAACAATTGAAAGGTAGGATGAACCAGGCGATCTTATTAACCCAAGGGGACCATACAATTTCAAAACTAGGAGAATTTTGAAAACTCGAAGAAAGAAAGGAAATGAGTGATGAATATCAATTTCTCAATCAAAACAAAGTCAAAGACAGATTAGGAGACTCTAGGCTAAAAGCCTCCAAACAACAGACTAAGCAAACCAAGACAAAACCTCATAAAACCACCTAAAAGGAGAGATTGGTCCTCATATCATCAAAGAGATAGATCATTATGGTGCTCCCTAGAAGGCTAAGGGGGAGTGTCAGTCAGGCCAGTGGCGCCTTGGTAGCTACTGGAGGGGAGTGTTGGTCCTGAAAAATCTTAAAAATGGCTTTCACAAGCTAAAACTCAGCAGAGACTCAATCAATGACTCTGTAAACTCTTTAATCAAGAAGAGGGAAGGGGGAAATAACTCAGAATCAAGCATAAAACAAGCAATATCTAATCACAAGAAAGGATTCAAGATGAGCCAAAGGACGGACTATTCAAAGTCCTTCCCCAGTGGAGTCGTCATTTTTTTGTTATGATAAATCTTACCCTACGGACAGGTTAAGCTCCCCTTTGGACCAAGACCCCTTCTTTGGTCCAAAGATAGAAGTAAACAAATGGTTGCTACTTTCCTTATATATATAATTCATTAATCTATAGAAATAAGGAGAAAGAAACACATGTTTCCCAAAGTTTGTCCTTGTTGCTCCATCCTTTTCCCTCGCTGCTATAATTCCTTTATCAATCGAAGAGACCTGTAAGAAAACGGAAAACCTTTCTACTTCAACTAGATCTTTTTATATAAAAACAAAATCTATCTATACCCGATTTAACTTAAGCACGGACACTATCATGAACACAATAGAGAAAGGATTAAGCCAAGTTAATATTGAATGGAAAGCCAAAAGAAGGCACATACAAATCACGTTGATGTCACCACAATATTCTCCAATCTTTCCTCATCTATCCCTTGCATGAAAGTATTGAGATCAAAATGTTGATGCTTCAATGGATTCGTTCTCCCAGGATCACAGTTTTGACACCTAAAATCTTCTTCCTTTCACCTTGGAATACCCTTGTTATATAGGATTTGGAGGCTTAACCACCATGGATAAGATCACTCACTAGATCCACTAAATTGGGATCTCCAAGATTTTTAGGGAGAAAATATCTCTCAAGGATTTTAGAGAGAAAATATCTCTCGGGGATTTTAAGGAGGAAATATCTCTCAAGATCCATAAAATTAGGATATTGGTTTGAGAAAATATCTCAACCATCCATGGCATTCTCAACTTCTCCTTGAGATTAGGAAAATAAATGTGAGGTGGATTCTCACACTAAATTAATTACCTTTTTTATGAATAATAATGAATAATTCATGTGCACATAGTATTTTCACCTTCATATGATATATTTCTCCTCCACACTAACTAGGGATTGTGACAAATGTTCTTTCATAGTGTCAAGGTGTTGTGATGCTTAGTAAAGTGCATGCAACACTTCGTAAGGTGCATTCGACACTTGACAAAGTGCATGTGACACTTAGTAAGGTGCATACAACACTTGTGACACTTAGGTGTATATAGGTGTGACACTCAAGTGTGAAATTTTTGTGTGTAACAAGATGGGAGAGCTCATACATGCAGAAATAGAAGATAATTGTTTTTGTTGCCATATGGTGGGATGCGCCTGAATTTAAGATTCATGCATCAGGAGAAGATTTAATGGAATGATTTATATTTATGAGCGGAATGAAATGAAACCAAAGATTAATAATATTAACACAGAAGCACAGTGAACAATAATAGAGATACAATAAAACTTGGGTTCTGTCAAATAAGAAATATGCTGAAAATTGTAAAATGCAGAGTGAAAACAAGTTTGCTAGAATGGTGGCAGCTTATCTCTGAGAAGAGATGTGACGGCTACGCTCATTCATAATAAGATGAATACAATGGGGCTCTGAAGACATTTTTACAATAAACATGAATTCCAAAACCCTATACATCCAAAAACCTAACCCTATGAGATGAACCGGCAAAAGTCATGTGGGCCTCGTTAGGGTAAGTTAGTATGTCAACTTCTCAGGGTCTTAACTTTTGCATACGATCTATGTTTAGGGCACACGATATCTCGCTGGAAAAGGAATTGATGAGGAGATTCATTTAGGGGGCTCATTGAGAGCCTTCAATTTTCATCTAAGTGCCTGATCACGAAAAATCGTCGTTTAGGCCCTCAAAATGGCCCTGAAAGTTCAGGAACCAAAAAACTGTTAAAAATAGTAAGTTGCCAAAACATTGTTTTGAGCCATTTGAACAAGGTGGGTGGCCATCGAGATCCTCCTGTATCAATCCTTCCCCCTTAGTAAGCAATGGTATCCATTGCATTGAGTTCCCCCATCATATGAGGAAATGTTTGTTGAATTTGGCCCCGGGTGAGCCACTTGCCTTGGTGTCGGAGTTGCCTGCTTTGACAACCCGATAAAGTTGGATCTTATGTTGGCAATTTCCCTTGACCTATGTTTCCATGATCTGATTAGTGGATTCATGTTCCATGTAGTAAGGGTTGAGCTTTGTTGGTGTCAGTTGTTCTGCTACTCCGAGGTGTCAAATAATGGTGGAAAATAAGGTCGAAGGGGGTCCACATTGAATATTGGATGCAAGCCAAGGAATAGAGGAAGGTTGATCTCAAAATCATTGTCACCCATAGCCTTGGTGACGGTATAGGGTCCATAATGGAGTGGACAAAGCTTCCGATGAGGCCCTGTAAGGCGTTATTTCTGCAAGTGCAACCAAACTTTGTCTCCCACATGAAACTGGTGTGGCACCCGGTGTTGATCATGGTGTTGCTTGTACTTGGCATTGGACTTTTGTAACATATCTTGAACCTGTTGGTGGATGTGCTAGGTCCACTCAATGAACCGGGTGGCTTTGTCAGATCCAGTTGGAGCATGTGACGAGTATGCCTGGGTGGCCACAAGGGGTAGTGCAACATCCATGGGACCCAATGGTTGAAATCCCAACCCCACCTAGAAGGGGCTATGGTTGGTTGAGCTATGTATGGCTATGTTGTAGTTGTATTGAACATAGGGAAGACTCTCATCCCAAGTGTGGGGGTGCTTGAAATTTACATGCACAATATTTTAATGATCATCCGGTTGACAACCTCGGTTTGGTTATCTGTCTATAGGTGGAAGGCAGTGGACTTGGTGAGCTTGGTGTCTAGTAGTGACCAGATAATTGAACATAATGTGTTGAGGAACCTGCTATCCTGATATGAGATAATGGTTTGTGGGATCCCGAAGTGTACCCACACTCGTTCAAAGAAGAGCTTGGCAGTGGCCTCCATTGTGATTCTCTTCTTGCAGGCGGCCAGAATCACCATCTTGGAAAAGTGATCAACAACCACAAAAACGCAGTCATTTCCCCACTTGGTGGATGGAAGGCCTGACATGTAGTCCATCGAGATGGATTCCTAGGGCCTATCAAGAGTAGGCAGAGGAGTGTACATGCCTTATTTCTTAATGGTTGGTTTGGAAATCACGTAGGAAGTGTAGGACCGGATATACTTGCTGACGTCTTGTCGAACTTTCGACTAGTAGAAATGTTGTTGCAACACCACCATTATCTTTTCCACACCGAAGTGTCCTGCCACCCCATTGTAGTGGGCTTCCCAAATCATCTTTGATCACTCGCTTGATGGAACACATAGATGGCCTAGATGGCACAACAGCCCGTCATGAAGATGGAAATTGGTGATAGTTGTGTTTGCACCCAACATCTAGTAGGTGTTGGCGAACTTAGTATCTGTCTCATAGAGGTGGGGCCATTCTGAGGTCTCGTGGCTGCAAGAATCGAGCACTATGGTGAGTGTCACGATTGGACATTGGCTGAGCCAATCAATGACTCAGTTGGTACTTCATGTTTTATACTTGATGTTGAGGTGTAACTGTTGCAAATAAGTGGACCACTTTTGATGGCGGTCATTTGGAAATTCTCCTTGTGTCTGCATGAACTACGATGGCTTATGATCAGTGTGGATGATTATCTCCTTCCCGAGAATGTAATGCCTCCACTGGAGACAATATTTCACAATGGAGTACATTTATTTGTTGTGATTAGGGTACTTATGGATGACATATGATAGTGTCTCACTATGATAGGCCACGGGTTGGTCGTACTGAGTGATGACTGTGCCTACAACATAGTCTGAATTATTTGTCTCAATCTCAAAGGGTTGTTGCAGGTCAAGTAATGAAAGAACTAGAGCGAAGCACAAGCACTGCTTCAAATCATTGAATGTTGTCTGTTGGGATGGGCCCCACATAAAAATTTTCTTACCACCACCTCTGGTTATTTGGTTGAGGGCCCGTGCAATATGGGAGAATCCCAACATGAACCTTCGATATAAATTGGCAAGACCTAAGAAGTTTCAAATGTCAGTGAGCGTGGTTGGGGTTGGGCAGTCACAGATGACTTGGATCTTGGCTAGATCAACAAGCACACCATGAGCATCAACAATGTAGCTGAGGTATTTGACCTTATCCATGCTAAAGGAGCATTTTTTCAAGTTGGCATATAGTTTGTGTTGATGTAGAGTGTGTAGAACCTATTGAATATGTTGCAAGTGTTCTGCCCAAGTCTTGTTGTAGAAGAGGATGTCATCCATATACACCACCAAAAAATAATTAGTGAAAGGCTGCAAGATATCATCCATCATCCTCATGAAAGTTGTTGGGGCATTTTTCAAACCAAAGGGCATGACCATCGATTCAAAAAGACCTTCTTTTGACTTGAAGGCAGTTTTCCATACATCTATTAGTTCTATTGGACATAATGGTAGCTAGAATTCAGATCAATCTTACTGAAGTATTTGACCCCCCTTGAGTTGATCAAGGAGATCGTCGATTCTAGGAATCGGGTACCGGTTCCTGACTATGATTTTATTTAGGGCTCGGTAATCAATGCAGAGTCATCAAGTCCCATCTTTCTTCTGCACCAGCACGATTGGGCTTCCATTGGGTGATGAGTTCGGTCGAATGTGCCCCTTGTGGAGCAGTTCTTGGATCTAATGCTTGATCTCCTCATTTTCTATTAGAAAGCAATGATAGACTGGCCCATTGGGTAGTAGTGCACCGGGGTCATATCAATGGGATGCTTGACCTGACAATGTAGAGGTACCCTAGTAGGTGATGAGAAGATTTCTTTGTATTCTTCCATGATCTTATGCACTTTCTTTTGTCACGTGGAGAGGTCGACCGCGGAGGCCATGGATGTTGTTGCAAGATTTCACTCACTCTGAGAGCGAATCACCAAGAAGAAAAAATTCCCGATATGAGAAATGACCTTCCTGCATTTCTTGGCAGAGATCAAGGAAATAACACTAATTGGGACTGCCTCAGGTATCCTGTAAAATTTATTGTTCAAAGTAATAATAACACTATGAGGCCTAAACTCGTATACAACATGATGTTTCCATAAATAAGGTTGTCCCAAAAGAACATCACAAACTTCAAGGGGAAAAACATCACACAATACCCCATCTTTGAATGGATTGATGCCATACAACAGGCGACACTGTTGGATGACGTTAAGATCGCTTTCTTGATGGAGCCATCCGATGGTGTAGGGTTACGAGTGCGTCGTTGTTGGTATGGCTAGTCATTTGACAACCTCTGCTGAGATGAGGTTCTTCTGGCAACCACTATCAATGATGAATTGCAACACAGTTCCTTTTACCCACATCTATGAATGGAAGAGGCGCTCACCTTCCTCTGGCTCATCAAGTTCACTAGGTTGGATCTTGGTGGTAGAAACAAGGGCAATCGGTTCCGCGTTAATGATCCATATCCCCTTTTCTAGTTCTGACTCAGAGTCAGAACGCGCATCTGATTTAGAGGATTTTACCTCAGCCACCAATGATTTCTTTGAGTAGCAATCAACAATGTTATTATAGGGGCTCTTATGGAAGTCACACCACTTCTCGATATATTTCTTCATCTTCCCATTTTCCTTCTTTGCTTGCAGCTTGGACTAGTTATCCTGAGGTTTCCCATGTTTGCTCGGTCCTTTGTTCTATGGGTTGGGGCTTCCCTTGCCCTGCTTCTGCTGTGAGGATTTCCCAGACCCAAACTGTCGCATCTTTTGTTTCAGCTTCTGCTTGATTTTGATGGCATATTGATAGGTCACGCCAAAGGATACAGTAAAACTTGGCTTCTATTAAATCAAAAATATGTTGAAAACTATAAAATGCAGACTAAAAACAATCTTGCTAAAATGGTTGTAGCTTATCTCTAAGAAGAGATGTGACGGCTACACTCATTCACAAGAAGATGAGTAAAATGAGGCTTTGAAGGCCTTTTTACAATAAACATGAATGCCAAAACCATAGACATCCAAAAACCTAACCCTAGGAGATGAAGTGCCAAAAGTCATGTGGGCCCCATTTGGGTAAGTTAGTACATCAACCTCCCAGGATTGTAACGTTTGCATACGATCTTTGTTTAGGGCGCATTATAGCTAGTTGGAAAGGTATTGATGAGGAGCTTCATTTAGGGGGATCAATGAAAGCCTTAAGAAATCATTGAGGTGCCTGATCATGAAAAAGTATCGTTTAGGCCCTCAAAAGGCCCCGGAAGTTCAGGAACCGAAAAATTGCTAAAAATGGTAATTTGCCAAAAAACTGTTTTGAGCAAGTTGGACAAGGTGGGTGGCCATCGAGATCCTCCTAGATCATGGAAACCATTGCATGCGAGTTTCCTTTTCTTATTGGCTCTTTATCTTTTGGCTTCTTCTTTGCAGCTTCAAGAATGTGATCCCCAAGGTTGTTCTTCTGAAGTATCTACGCCATCAGATCAATTTGTTTCTTTATGCATGTTGATTTGGGATGATAGGCATGGTTGCAGTAACCGCATTTGGTATTCCCTTTCTTTCCTTTTCCCCCTTTGGATCCCGAGGAATCATCAAAGGGTTTAGAGTACCCTTCCTTATTTGGCTCTGCATGCACCTTTCCCTTGCTTTTTTTATTGGACTTTGAATTGGAAGTGTTGTTGCTCTCATGCACAACAAGCGCATGTGTAATTGGTCCCTTTATTATCCCCATTTTGATGAGATTATCTTGCTCCTGCATTAAGGATTCAAAAAAATTATCCAATGTCGGCATTTTTCATATTGATCCTTAAGTGAATCTGTTTGTATGGAATGATGAGACGAAAACAACATAATCTGGACCAAGTTTTTCCAAGATAGAAAGGATTAATTGATTGTGTTGATTGGATCTATCTATTCCACATCCCTTTATATGAAGGAGGGGGGACTTGAAATTCGTAAAGAATTCCTAGATGTTATCAAAATACCTCGGATCTAAGAAATTTAGCTCTACCTCGAGCATATGGCCTCTCATTTCTTCTTGTTTGCCAAAGAGATCCTCCAATGTTTTCCAAATATAATCTAGTGTGGTACAATATTCAATGTGAAACAAAAGCTCGGGCAACATAGACATGTAGATGAGGTCATAAGCCTCATCCATGTGGTTGAGATACATGCTCCTCTCGATAGCATAAGTTGGCTCCACCTTTGTAGCCATGGTAATCTGGTACAAGCCTCTACATCTAAGCTAATGCAGAATTTTTACCTTCCACTCGAAGTAGTTATGAGGCATAAGTATTTCCAATGAGTAATCCATATTTTATGACTTCATCTACCTCCTATACCTGCAAATAAAAATGCTTATGTGGTTTCTCTTAGCAATCAAGGCTTCGATACCATGTGCATTTTTCACCATGAACCTAGCTAGTAGAAAAATCACACAAAGCTTACCAAAGAGAGAAGAGAAGAGAGACAAACTTAAGAGAAAGAATGAATTGTATTAATTGTATTCCACGCTCAAAGAATGAATAATTTACAATATATATAAGCTACATGAGTAAATAATATGTCATAGTAGTGATCTAGAGAGATGTGAACACCCACAGACAGAATCTGGAGTGAACTACCACCTAGTTCTAGTTAATTGGCCATGCAGTCATCAATTAACTAACTAACCGCTAGTGGAGTGAGGAGAGAATCATTCATGCACATGTGTAGTGCATTCTTGGTGATGATGCCAAGGTAAGTGCACCCTCCTAGTGATGATCCTGAGTTATGCGTGAAACACTTGGTGATAATACTGAGGTTTCCATGCATGAATCCACTCCAATAGTTTGACTCATGCGTAACTGACTCAATACTAAAGAGGACATGGCGCCCACATCTAGGGGAGAATATCTCTAACCAGGGGCACCCTCAACATAGACTAGTCAACCTAGAAAAATAAATACTACGTGAGTGTGTAATATCTCCAACAGTTTTTTGGAGGGAATATGGGTTAACTCCATCCATGGCTATGCTCAGTCGTAGGCTTCATACTTCATCCTTGAACTTATAGGGAAATATATCCTCTATTTGTTTCATGGTTATTGAATATGTTGGGATTTGCATAACTCCTCACTCACTTCTATGAGAGGCATGCCACCCTTGCAACACACCTAATTGTTTGCAATGAAAGAGCCTTTGAATCCTTGGAATTATAGGCAAGTGCCTCAATATATTATGAAGAGGATGATGTGCCTTACCCATATTTTTTTTTATTTTTGGTACCTGTCATGCCCACATTATGGGCATATCTCTTTGTTTGCATATTTGTTCTTGTAAAAAAATACAATCATTCAGACATTTGTGGTATGATATGTACTCAACACCCAACATTTTTAGCATTTTCTTTGCCTCCGCATGACTATCTAGAAAGAAATTATCTCTCAGGAGTACCTTATATTTGAGTAACATGCAATTAGTGGACAATGATAAAGTACAATATCATTAAGCATGCATAAAATCAACCATTTTCTTCCTTCATTGTGTGATGAGATTCCTTAAAACAATAGGGGACTTAATGGTTAGTTACCTCAAAAATGTCGAGAAGCACACGTCTGACATACCATACATTGCTTTCAAGTTTTATAATAACATTGTTATCCCTAGTTGGGTAGACCTTGACTCCTTTCTACCAAAGAGAGGGGTGGTGGAAGTATATTTCAAGCTTTCGAAGAAGGTATCAACATGTTGATGGCCAAAACTGACAATGTTCAACATTGTAAGAAGATCACCTGATCATGGCCCCAATTAGTCTCTTATTCGTTTGGGATGGTTATTCCGACTAGGTTTATGGGTCCAATTACCCTCATCTAAAACTAGCTTAATCTGATGTTAAACTAATCTAGACTAGTTTATATGTACAAAAATATATATACATGACCTTATATCTACTAATGTATAATGTTACTTTCTTTTACGGGCAGAAGGAAAATAATCACTCTCTCGCAGCATGCTTCCAATAAAGAAGTCTTCAAGATGACATAAGGGCTCAGCTAAGCCACCAATAGAGTTGCTCTTATGAAAGGAGACCTCTACAAATGTTTTATAAATACAATGTAGATGCACTCTAATCTAATATGTGGACAATAAAAATAAATTATAATCTATCTCAATCAGGAAAAGATATAGATCTCTCCCCAATCAAGAGCAAGATAATGAAAAGTGAACCAACATTGAATTTAGAATAAAATGAAAATAACATGGTCGGGGAAATCGTTCCAAAACTTGTTATTTATTAAACCAATATGCACATACAACTATATGATAAATAGTTATCAGATCTTTATTGTGCACATATCTAATTCAAATGGAAATGCATTTAAGCCAGTAGATCATGTCAAAATATTGGAACAGTCCAAATAAAATGACAAGAATAAAATCAAAATGAATATAACACTAAGCTGATGGATAACTATGCAATTAAATGTATAAATGTTTGCTCAAATGAAATATTTCAGTTCTATATTTACCTCTATCCAATCCTGCAAGATAGCTTGTTAGAAAATTAAAATAAGCATGAGTAATTTTAATTTAACAATAGTGTTGAAAAGATAATCATACTCATAAAAACATAGAGTAATAAGAACTGAATAAACTCTTTACTAATTCTTCAAAATGAACAACAGTGCTCAATAATGGCTACAAAATAAGAAGTTCTTTCAATGTTGATCCAATAGATGGCTAATCCTCTACAAGATGAATACTCATTACAACAGTGCAATAAGTCTCTACTCTTGCAACAATTTTCTCTCTATTCTCCACCCCCCTTACAATAATAATATGAGACCTTTTATAATTCACAACTCAGATTGAATCCCACTAATAGCTACATAATTATGAATCAACTACATAATTATGAATCAGCTACATAATTCAAAACAACCAAAAGGTGAAATTATGGTAAAAAAAAAAAAAAAAA
>JZKD02S0198706.1:11629-22388 GCA_000966675.3 Picea glauca
CATGGAAATACCTCTCCATTTACATTAGATCATATTTAAGGAATGATTGATCAACCCTTATCCATGATAGTTTATATCTAACATTTACTCATATTTCCAATTAATCCATAAACTTGTCTCCTGTAAAAGAATACAAAATATCCATCTGAGTATTTTCAATACAAGTATCCATTGCAAAAATTGTGAAGATTGATATAAGGGTCGATTGACTCTTCTCCATATACAACTATAATGGAGAAGGGTAGGCTGACTCTTCTCCAATTACAATTAGAATAGAGAAGGGTTGGCCAAATCATTTAGACTACATAATCCATCGTAATACTTAAAAGCATCAACCGAAGGTTTGACCAAATATTCTCCATCTACAATTATAATATAGAAGGGTAGGCCAACTCTTTTTAATTACAACATCCATTGTATTACATGGAAGAACCCATAGAAGGTTTAACTAACTCTTATCCATCTACAAATATCACGGAGAAGGGTTGGCCAACTATTTTTTACTATTGCACCCATTACAATACATATGATAACCCATATAAGGGTGTTCCAACTATTCCCCATCAACATGTATCATGCATAAAGGTCTAATTACTCTTTCTAGTTACAATATCCATTACAATATATGCAAGAATCCATATAAGTCCATTCTGATTATTCTCCTTCAACAAGTTCTATCATGGATAAGGGTCCACCTACTCTTTATGATTATGTTATCCATTACAATAATTTTGAATATTCATAGAAGGGTTAGCCAACTCTTATCCATCTACAAGTAGGATGGAGAAAGGTTGATTGACTCTTTGAAATTATGTTATGTATTATAATAATTTAGAAGATTCATAGGAATTGGGTCTTTCTGATTATGCTATTCTTAGAGATACTTGTGATCAAATAATCCACAAAAGGGCTAGAGAAACCTATAATACTTCTACCCAATAATTTATCAAGATTTCCCTCCCATCCTTATGCATACCATCATTACACTCAACCCAACATCTCTTCCCTCCTTAGAGGATTTCCACAATGATCTCCTTGGTTGGTCTTCTCTCTCTCGGATGAGATTGGGATAGCATCCATGACACCCTACTCACTCTAAGGTTCATTTGGAGGCTTGGTGATCAATATTCCAAATTTGGCACCACAACTGGTCTCCTTCATTGGCACCTCAAAAATTTCCCCCACCCCACATTACCCATGAATGGTATTGATAACACATTTTCCCACCATTGTCTACCCCTAATATTCTTCTTGATAATATATTTAGTGACAACACTACCACTTCTCAACACCTTTGTTTTCCTTCTTTATCTCAACCTCTACATTTGTTGATCCCCTTATTACCGTTGAAGAGATCCCTCAAAAGCTTGTTCTCTCTCTTAAGCAAATTTCCGTTAACTCCCACAAAGTTCTTATATATGCGCCCAATGACATTGATGTAACATCAACATGAAATCCCTCCTTAATAGACATCAAATAAATTATAACCATAGTGGAAGTTATCTTTTTTATTAGATGTGGCTCAAACATTGTTGAATCCTACTTTGTTTTTTGAGGTTCACATCACATTAACTTCCTTCATTGGAGTATTTCACATTGGATCATAAGTAGGAAAAAGCTTCTACAACTTTATCTCCTTGCAAATGTGGATGAAACATAGGTCCTTCATGCACAAGTTTTTGGCATATGAAAATAAGATGTATGTCTCTACAATGGGGGAGCATGGTTATGCTTTGAAGTTGGCCAAAATGATTGCTCTCATTGAAATATATTTAGGCCACAACATCATTTCACAAGGTGTTGATGTGTTTTCCTTGTCACCCATCAACCATGTGATTTTGGTTTATAGTTGAACTTGGATTTCTCCTAAATACGAACCCATTTTCGAGATTCAAAGAGTGTTGGGTGATCCTCACCAGCTCATCATGAAAACCTAGTGGTCACCTGGGGGATAAGTCTCCATCTATGCTTATAACCTAGCCAGACCGTATCACATACTCCACTCATGAGGTTAAACCATTCTGTTTCTAGCACTGAAGATTCTTGACATTAGTGATGCTCCAAAAAAATATTATAATTCCTTCCACTATTTGAGAACCAATCTCTTATGTTCATCACACAAGTATATTGTATCGGGCTGCACATTGTAACTATTGTTCATGGGAAAAGTTTTGACTAGATGGACTGGTGATGGCGACATGCATTCATATGTTGGTTGCTTGATGGAAAATAAATTAGCGTGCATGAGAAAGAAATGGAGTTACAACGAAGCATAGTAATGACCTATATTTTTTCTATGTAGACTAATGCAATACTATTCTATGGAAGGCACAGTGGCACTGTTTATTCGTTGGTGTGGAATGAACAATTTCTTTTATGAAATTACTGTAAATATCCATATTTATGGTATTCATTTTTCTACGAGACTACATGTTCATGATTACCATGGGTGGAGAAGAATCACATTGAAACTACCATTAACAACAGAGCTAGGATGAGAGTGGGCTTCTACTTTATAAGATTTTGTTGAAGGCATTGATGGACCTGACTTGAATGTGAGCGGTCTGTTGAGCCTCTAAATTGACATTCCCACTACCCTATTATACTCCTCATCTATACCTTTTTGGCTTACCTAAGCTTGGATAAATGACAAAGAACACTACCATTAGCCATTGATAAGGTCATAAGGTAAAGTATAATTAATTCATGCATTTTTGTGGTTTATTGAGCTAGGAGATTAAATGTTTCATGTACTAATGCTTCAATTTGCCATGTATAACCTTTGACCTCTAGATAAGTCCAGCCTTCCTATACCAGCTCAGTTATCCGGTACTTATGCGCCAGATTGCCACTGTCTGAATCCGGTACCAAGCGCACCTTCTATTAAGATCCGGTATCGAATCTCACCTGTCGTGATCCAGTACCAACAGATGTAGACTATCGTGATCTGGTACCAACCATTTGTGCACTGTTCGGATACGGTACCATCTACCTATCACGATCCTGTACCAATACAGGAAGCTGAATGTACCAAGTTTAGCTTTAGATCGTGCCCAAGACAATTGTTGGATGTACTATGAATCATAAATGTTTTAGCAAGGCTATGTTAGGATAGTTTGTTATTGCCTCATCCTCATGCACTTCGTGTCATGAGGATGAAGCTTAGAATATGTAACTGAATAATTAAATTTTACAATTGACTGATTTGCAAAAGATTTCACCTCCTTGGGTTTCATGACTAAGACTGTTTAAATAGTCATGGCAAGGATGGTGGAGGTAGTGGAGAGTTAGCATAACACAGCATGTGAAGCAGCGTTACATATTGTAGAACATATTCTAGGTGAATATTAATAGAAGGACGTCATTTATCTCCATGTCTTGATCATCTGTGATTGAATGTGAGTTGAGTTGTTAGCATAGTTTGATTCTATGTTTTGAAGCTTGAGTAAGAGTAATGTGTGGGTTGAAAGCAATCTTACTGTAGACTCCAGTCGCTGACATGTTGAAGCGGCAAGGGCCCACCACCCAACAAAGGTCAGCATCTTTGTAGATTAGTATCAGCATTTGATTTCAATAGTGTAAATGTTAGATTAGTTGAAGCTTTAATTCTTTCAGATGATAGCAGTATAGTTTAGACTAGGATTTCGATTATATGATTGCTTAGAGATCTTTACTCACTCTATTTTTCATATGCTCTGTTTTTGTTTTTATGAATTTGATTTTGTTTCATGGACATGAATGTTGGCAGCAGTAGTCAGACATATTTGAAGGAGAACTAGTGAAGTTCACAACAACACATTGTGAACCACAACATACTCAGTATATTGACTATTGAACTACCCATGTTATGTCTTGATGATTGATGTGTGATTTCCCTTTCATAAGTGTGATTGCATAGTTATTTTTCTGGGTCAAATAGCAGAGTTGATCTATCAAAAGAACTCCATCTCATAGTTGCATGTGCCATAATGGAGTAGATAGCCTCTCTATGAAAGACAACTAAAGTGTGTTTCAGTTTGCTAGTTTGCTTTGTTTCCAACGTACATAATCTAGAATAGTTCTATACTCATGAAATTAGAATTACCTTTCTTACTGGTGTCTTGTAACTCTGTTGATTACGAATCCCAGATTGATAATTAATGAGTGCATTATATTAAACATATAAGAAACACAACATTTTGGCGCCGTTGTCGGGGAGTTGCAAATGGTAGGAAGTGATTTTTAGCTTAGATTGTTTGCATAGTTTTTGAATGCTTTTAAAGGCTGCTTGAGGGAGGAGGATAGAATGTTTAATACATGAGTGAAGAGACACGCGGCCACTAGAGTGGGGTTCTCCGAAGCCAGGTTGTCTTCTTACCTTCTAGATAGAATTAAGATTTCAATTCAATTAAGAATCAAATTTCCATTTTATGCATAGATATAGAGATAACAAGGGTATATTTGTAAGCTCTAAAGATTCAAAAACAACCCCCCCCCACTAATCCAACTGACACTGGTGCAGGAAAAATTCCACCGGGAGAAAACTCAAGGGGAGCCAGCGAGGCTCCAGAAGGAGAACCTAAAACGGAAGAATCAACATTGGGGTGGGCAGAACGTGAATCTGTTGAACATTTAGGAGACACAGAAAATCCAGTTTCTGAACCATCTATCAGTGGAATGGCAGAAGAAGAAGGAAATGCAGCCACGGAAACTGAGAATTTTGGGTTTCCAATCTTGGATATTTCCAGAAACATCAGCATGAAAAATATCCCTCTATCATCGTTACCCACTTTCAGAGGTATGTCAACTGAAGATCCAAATTTATTTTTATTCAAGTTTGACATATTATGTAGAATCTATAACTACTCAAACAATGCCAAAAAACTTAAGATCTTTCCTGCTACAATGAAAGATTCAACGTTAAGATGGTTCATGAGCTTAGGAGAAAATACAATCCTCTCTTGGGATCAGATGAAAGACACATTTTTATGGAAATACCAAGACTATTGTAAGGATAATGCTAAAAATGACATTTTTAAATGCAGCAAACAGAAGATGAAAGCCCTAAAGACTACTTAGAAAGGTTCTTATACAACTATCAGAAATCAAAAATAAACTATTCACCACAGACCCAGCTGTAGTAAGAACTGTATTCTTGAAAGGTCTTAGAGATGACTGCATAGAAGTTTTAAACTTGTTGAGTTCAGGAGATGTACACCAAAAGCCTTTTGCAGAGATTGCAAATTATTGTAGAAGATACTCAAGAGGACAAGCTAAAAGAGGCAAAGGACTAAGAGATTCTTTTAGCAAAAATACAAAACAAAGCTCAGGGACTGTCACCAGAACTGAGTTAGGAAACTTATTGGAGAACTTTAAAATAAACATCTTGAGAAAATCAGTAACCAATTAGATACTCTAAAACTGAAAAAGAAACAAGAAGAAGAGGCTGCTTTAGAAATATTTTGTCATAGATGTCGAAAGAAGCACAGTGAGAAGGAATGCCCATTAAATGTCATAGAAATATGTGTCTTGTGTACACTAGAACACCCCACATCTGAGTGCCCGAATTTGCTTGAGCTACAAGCCATGTATAGGGGAGGATGAGTCTCACAAGAACAACCATACCCTTCCAGAAGACCTTGGAAATCCCAAAACCCCAATACATTTTATGACCCTAATGCACAGTATCAAAAACAACAATGGGGTCCTTCCCCAATGACCTTTCTGCAATGGACACCTCAGCAAGCTCAAACTATACCTTGGCAACAAGGTTGGACGAGACCTGTGTATGAAAATCCCTCTTACCCTACATATCCACAATATCCTGCAAACATTTCCCAATTACTACATGGATTCAACCCACCACAGATGCAAGATTTACTCCCACCTCCTATACAACAACAATTTACAACCCCCTTGAACCCTAACCAACAACATAAAGAACCTATAAATGCCAATCAACAACCAAAAAACCAAGCTTCCCACAACCCTCCAAAACCAACATCAATCCATGCCCAACCAATCCCTAACCCCAATAATTGAACCACCCACCCGGTGCAAAATACAGAAGTTCAAACCTTTCCCACCTATGAAATTCAACTACGATCGGGGAAAGTTGTAAACCAATCAAATCCTCCCGTAATAATTCAAGAAGAAAATGATAATCATTATGAGGAAGAAAACACTCAAACCACCCCTGCATAAGAAGAGACTTCCCCTCCTATTCCAATCACTTCTCAGTCTGTACGAGTACCTCAACAATTTAATCTTCCACCCTACCCCGAAAGACTATTAGTGAAGAAACCTGACCCACCCTTGCACAGAGATATAGAGGATGAATTACGAAATGTATGTATAAAAATACCTCTGCTGCAAGACATTAAGGATATCCCTATATATGCCAAAATCATAAGGGATCTTTGCATTAAGAAATTAGGAAGGAAGAAGAAGGAACCTCCCCTTGTTCAGGTGGTGGGACAATTATCTGAATTTATTTATGAAATGCCATACAAATATAATGACCCTGGAAACCTAGTAGTCACTATTGAAATTAATGGTATTTCTTTACCAAACACACTCATTGATCTAGGTGCAGCAATTAATGTAATGCCTTTTGACACTATGCAAAAGCTCCAAATCAACCAGTTAAGACCAACCCAAACCATGATAGAGTTGGCAGATAAGTCAGTCATTAGCTCTGCATGAAGTCTAGATGATGTCACGGTCACTCTAGCTTCTTGGGAATATCCAGTAGACTTTTTAGTCATCTATTCTAAATCATCCTCCAAACCTGGACAGCCTGTGGTTCTTAGCCACCCTTGGCTGGCCACAATAGATGCCTTTATCAGCTGTCGGTCTGTTGAGATGACTATATCTAATGGCACACATAGCCAAAAACTTGTTCTCTTCCCTCCTGCCCAACCGACACAGGAAATACCTGTTTGGTTAGAAAACCCTTATGGATAGGAATATTGCATTAGACCCTTGTTAACACTTGAACAAGTAAGAGGAATGCAATAACAATCGGATGAACAAGTCTTAAGTTTATTTTTGGCTGATACAAATTGCATTGAATACCTGAGGTCTTTTGCAGAATTGTCACACATTTTCAGTTCCGAATTTCAACAAACTTGGCACCCTGATATCACTCAATTATATACTTTATCACCAGCTTCCTCAGAGAAGGAAGAAACTACTGAACATGTTGAGATTAGCCCAGGAAAACCTTTGTATATCAACTCTAGTTTGGAACCAGAACAAAAGACGCAAGTAATTGAAATGCTCCAAAGACAATTTGATGCCTTTGCATGGGATTATGCATACATGAAAGGCATTCACCCTGACACATGCACATATCATATCTACACTAATGACCAAATCAAACTAGTTAGATAGCCTCAGCGAAGGATGAATCTAGCCCTTAAAGATATTGTAAAAGAGGAATTGCAAAAACTCCTTCAAGCCAATCTCATATACCCCATTTCAGATAGTCAATGGGTGTCTCCACTTGTCATAGTTCCCAAGAAAAATGGTAAGTGGAGAATATGTGTAGACTTTTGGGAGTTGAACAAAGCCACCCATAGGGATTATTTTCCCTTACCATTTATAGATCAAGTGTTGGATACCTTGTCCAGAAAGAAGTATTTTTCGTTCCTGGATGGGTTTAGTGGTTATAACCAAATACAAATATCACCCGAAGACTAGGAGAAGACCACTTTCACCTGCCCATGGGGAACCTATGCGTATAGGGTGCTTCCTTTTGGACTTTGCAATGCCCCAGCCACTTTTCAAAGGGTTGTCCTAGCCATTTTCTCTGACTTGACCAATGATTGTGTGGAAGTCTACATGGATGACTTTACAATCCATGGAAAAGAATTCCAGGAAGCTTTGATCAATCTAGAAAAAGTCTTGATTAGGTGTAAGGAAACTGATCTTTCCTTAAGTAATGAAAAGTAAAAAATGACGCTCACTGAAGGTATTGTTTTGGGACATCACATCTTTGGTTCTGGAATGAGAGTTGATCCGGCAAAGATTTATATTATCACACAAATCATAATACCTTCCTCACAAAAGGAAGGTCGCAGCTTTTTAGGGCATGTTGGCTACTATAGAAGATTCATTCCGAATTTTACAAGCCTAGCTACCCCTTTATTCAAATTATTATCTATAGAAGCCGAATTTAAGTGGGATGATGAATGCCAAATATCTTTTGAGATTCTAAAATATAAATTGTCAACTACCCCTGTATTAAGAGGACCAAATTGGTCCCTTCCTTTTCATATATGTACCAATGCCTCAGACATAGCCCTTGGGGTAGTTCTTGGACAAAGGGAAAATCAAATGCCCTATGCTATTTAATTTGTCAGTAAAAATTTGTCTTCAGCTGAAGTTAATTATATGGTCACACAAAAAGAATTGCTAGCAGTGGTCCATGCTATCAGTAAATTTAGACACTATATTACAGGATATCAAGATTTTGTACACACTCATCATTCAGCCATCAAATTCTTAATGAACAAACCTGTAACAAATCCTAGAGTTACAAGATGGTTGTTATTATTACAAGAGTTCAATATCAACATTATTGATAGACCTGGTAAGGATAATCTTGTGGCTGATTTCTTATCTAGAATTATTCATCTGGGAGATAACGCACCAGTAGAAGATAACTTTCTGGATGAAAATTTGTTTTCTATTTCTACATTCACTCCTTGGTATGCATATGTAGCTAACTATCTTGTGATAGGGAAGATGCCTCATAAATTGTCTCCTAGAGAAAAACAAAAAGTAATTTAGCTAAGTGCAAACTACATGTGGCACAATGATCGCCTCTACAAAACATGACCAGATTTGGTAATCAGGAGATGTGTAAGGGAAGATGAAATTCATGATATTCTGCAAGCCTGGCATGATGGTCCTTGTGGAGGATACTTCGCAGACAAGAGGACCGCTTACAAAGTTATGCAAGCTGGTTACTACTGACCTCATTTTTTCAGAGATGCTAAAACCTATGTATCCAATTGTGATGAATGACAACAAATGGGTAAGTCTATTGCACGAGACCAAATGCCACTTCAAGCCCAAGTAGTTATTGAGCCTTTCAAGAAATGGGCATTAGATTTTGCAGGGCCCATTAACCCTGCATCTAAAAAGAAAAAGTATATACTTGTATGCACTGGCTATGTGACTAAGTGGGTTGAAGCAAAATCTTTACCAGCTGCAAGTGAACAATCAGTGCCAGATTTCCTTTTTAACAACATATTTACTAGACTTGGTGTACCTCAAGAAATTGTGACTGATCAGGGAACTCAATTTACCTCTCATCTAGTCAAAGATGTTACAGAACAATACCAAATCAAACACAGGAAATCTACACCCTACCATCCACAGGAAAATGGACAAGTAGAATCTACCAACAAAGTTATTGAGTCCATTCTTACTAAAACAGTACAACTACACCACAAGGATTGGGCTGGCAGATTACTAGAATCCTTATGGGCTTATAGAATCACCTGGAGGAATACAATAGGACATACAACCTATGAGTTGGTGTATGGGAGGCAGGTGGTTCTTCCCATAGAATTCCAGATCAAAACCTTCAAGACTGCAGTACAAGTTGGCATGAACTTGGATGAAGCCCAGCAACAAAGACTCTTGCAGCTTAATGAGTTGGACAAAATCAGGCAGAAAGCACTTCAAAGAACCACCCTCATTCAAGAGCAGAGAACAAAATGGCATGACAAGTATCTCAAAAAGAAAAATTTTCAACAAGGAGAGTGGGCCCTGTTGTATGACAAAAGATTCAAGAAATTCAAAGGTAAGTTAACTACTCATTGGATGGGACCTTACGAAATTGACACTGTCTATGATAATGGTTCAATCAGGATAAAGACAATTGACAAACAATAGACACCACTACTTGTGAATGGTCACCGGTTGAGAATTTATAACAAACCCTTGTCAAAAGAGGAATTTCTGACTCGTATACTATAGAATTCATATATGCAGGTGATCAGTAAGGAAGGAGACCTTCCTACTGATCCACATTGATTGATTGGTTTATTAGAAAATTTTGTACATAGGTGTGAATTGAGTTTTGTTAATAAGCTGAAGGTAACAAGGGATTCTTACCTCCTTTTGTTTTACTTTCACAATTTTTTTTTATTTTTTTTTTGTAAGTAGATTTCTATAATTTATTTTATCCTTCACGAACTTGCTAAACATCAGTTTGTAGGCATCAACAATACTCTGTTCTAATCTGATACCAACAATACTGCTTCAGTACCAGAAATCATGTTCTGGTCCGGTACCAACAGTCCTGTGTTGGTCCGACACCAGAAGTTTTTCCTTATACGGTACTATCAGGACACATTACTTAATTTACAAGGAATGCTACGCATATTTCAAAATCTTATGTCAATTAATATGAAGTATGAAGCCATGCAACAACCACTTAAGCTGGAACCAAGAAGTCGAATGCAACATCAAATGGCAGCCCTTGTGAAGCAATAATTTCTTTTGGTTCTGTTACCGACTAAAGGGAAGTATCTTTAATTTCTTTTGGTTCTGTTGCTATCTAGAAGGAAGTATTTTAATTTATTTTGGTTATGTTGCTGATTAAAGGGAAGTATCTTTAATTTCTTTTGGTTATGTTGCTAGCTAGAAGGAAGTATTTTAATTTCTTTTGGTTTTGTTGCTTGACAAAAAAAGACACAATCTTTACCTATGATTGTTCAAAGAACCATAATCTGCTTCAAAGACTAGAAGTTGCCTTTATCCA